>JASDQU010247359.1:6349-16576 GCA_032191745.1 Picea mariana
CTGAAGGCTGTTCCTTATTGCTGGGCGCAAACATCCAAGTGCTGGGCGCATCACTTGACAGCAGTCTTGTGTGAGGAAGAAGCGGGGTCGAATCACTCTCAGGAAAGCAGGGTTGAAGTATTTCCCACTGCTGTGCACCATTTCTTTACTGCTGGGTGCTATTTCTCCTTGTGGGAGCCATTATTCTCTGCTGGGCGTTACCTCTGGTCACTTTTCACACTTGCTGGGTGCTTTCCTTTACTGCTGGGCGCTACAAACCACTGTTGAGGTACATATCTGTTGTTATTTGTATTCATCTAAATCTGTAGCCATCAGCTAGTACCTACAGGCTTATATTCGAAGGCATATATCAGCTGTATGAATGTATATTGTTCTCAAGCAGCACTTATTCCAGCCCAGAATCACATATCAGTCATAGTTTAATGTGTTTACAGCTGGTGTGTATTGAATATCGTGATCAGATTTAATAGTAACCTTATGTTGTGCCATTGTGGATGAATATACCAAACAGCGAATTTATTATGCTTGTTATGTTCTAACTGTTTGTCGAAATTATTAAGCCAGAATAGAGGATATTTTTGGGAAAAAATCATTTGGAATATGACATATAGAGACAAAATAACATTTTGCTTGAAAAAATAATGATAATAATATTAACATGACATCAAACGATCAAACAGGATGCATAGTAAGATATTATTGTGGCAATTTCTTGCACAGGTGTGCGCCTCTGTGTGTGTGAAAACCAGCAACTTAATGAATGTAAAAAGTGGGGAACTTTTCATCTAAAAATCAAAACTAGTGTCGATTTACCTKCTTAGAAACATTGGGCCCAAAAGAACTACAGTCAAACATTGAAATGATWWACTTCTGTAACTAATTACAGAAAACACAGGATATCTAAGCATCGTCTGATCCAATATAAAAGTTTATGTTCCAATAGCACTTGTATATTTAATTGAGGAAAAAGATTATCTGGCTAAAACATGACTACAATATTAGAAAATTACTGCTCAGTTCATAAAACATGACCATAATATTAGAAAATTACTGCTCAGTGCAGAAATCATGACCACAATATTAGAAAATTACTGCATAAAACATGGATCAAGCCAAAGTTACCAAAAGCAGAGATGTGGATGTGGATGCAAGTGCAGTAACTTTTCACTACATGTATTTTGGAATTTGGAAAATAGAAATTTTAAAAAATATGTAATAATGAAAACATTAAAAATAAAAGATCTACGTATACCATCTAAACAAACGTTAAAACATAAAATTGCAAATATGTGTCATGTTGTAACAGTTGATTTTCCCTTTTTTAATGCTTTACACAGGCCCAGTACAGCTTGGGATCTGCACCCAGTCCAGCTGCAGCATTGGATCTATCTGCGGTTCCAATAACAGACATATCTAAATATCCAGATTCACCTTCTTGAGGATGAAAATTTGGTCAATCTAACTAGATAAAAGCGGGCTACAAATGGCAATATCAAATATTCATGTCTTGGATGCTCTAAATCATCTGCTCAAGAGATGAACAAATAGCTGCCGAAAACCTGTTGTCTGAAGAGACAAATGCGATACAGAAAAACCTCCAAAATTCCAGATTCAGGATTGTACACAAAAAAATGTCACACACCACAAAAGATTATAACTTATCATCTATAAATCTATCCAAAATATACATCTGAAAGCAAATCAACTTACTTGAAAACCAAACCGTCTATTCCCATGGCTCCTCCGATGAATGGACCTAAGAAACCCAGTACTTGGCTGCAACACACTTAGAATCTCTTCAGTTGAATTAACTATTGGGTCATTGAAATCTAAATAAATCCTCAAGTCATTTATTTGGTTTGTTGCTTGGCTGGTCCGTGGTACATGATTAACATCCAGTTCTAACTCTGGGATTGCTGTCCATAGATTGACAAGAACTGGCCTTCTATCTGCCAGGCAATTGTAATCATGTTAGAAAGCCTACTAGTCTTTGTGCTAAAAGGTCAATGGATAGCAAACACAAGAAATTTGTATGCATGGAAGACATGAAAACTGAAGTTCGTCATGTCTTTGAGAAGCAAAGTCTAGTCTCATTTACTATATTTGTATCATTGAGATATTATGGAAGAAATTTTGGTTATTTGGAACAGAGAGAAACTTTACAGATGTGGGGAAACATACATCAAGAATTGTTTCTATGCAATAAAATAAACTCCTCTAAGTTTCTCACTTACCAAAATGGATAACAAAACTGGAGTTCTCTCTTTTCATAAAAGTGTTGCCTGCTTGGTCAGTACAGAAGCTTGTCGCCATGTCCAAGACAACTCTTCCAAACAGACTTTGCTTAGACAGAGAAACAATAATGCTGTAATTCAGGCCATTATCAAATTTTCTCAAAGAAGATGGCACTACTTCTGCAGGGCCATTCACTATCAGCTGTTGAAAGTTGAAACAAAAGAAACACTATCTGTAAATATGAGATCAATTATACAAATAAACAAAAACAAATGTAAAACACTAAACCTATAATATTGTACTAACCGAACAGTTCTTCCTTTCTATCAAGTTAATTTGGATTATCCAACCATGAACATCTATTGATCATAAAGAGAGAACGAAAAAGAAGATGTCTGGATCTACATTGACATAGTCCACAAAATAGAATATTGCACTAACCGAACAGCTATTCCTTTCTATCAAGTTAATTTGGATTATCCAACCATGAACATCTATTGATCGATCATTAAAGAGAGAACATAAAAGAAGATGTCTGGATCTACATTAACATAGTACACAAAATAGAATGAACAAGCAAAGCCATATGCAAATAAGATGTGAACAGAATGTCCAACAAAAGGAAGTCAAATAACACAAACTTACTCGATAGTAATGATATCCTTTTAAGCAGTACACTAACAGATTTGTTTCAATTGTCTCTTCTTGACATGTATTGTGATCCATTAGCTGATATTTCATCACACTAAAAGTTGTGTGATGCTCTTCATATGATCCTTGAAGGAATAAACTCCAAGAAGAGAAATATAAACACGCCTTTTATCTTTCATATCTAAATTTCAATCCAGGCAGCAAGAAAGATAAGAGAAAGAACACACACTCTCATTGGCAAGTCGTTATGCATTATAGATCTATATGTTGACACAATCTATCGTCTGCAACATTATGAAAACTATTTTAATGATAACTAGTGACCCAGAAATCAGCTGCAAATAAGACTTGCCCATTTGAATACGAGTCCATTAATTCGTTGACAAACCTAACCTTTCTGGCAAATCAATTTTTTTCCAGCAATCCACTGTTCCACCCTGATCTGCTCATTTTTCTTTTATATTTTGAGGTTCTGGGCTGTCTTAGAATGGGCCAAAACCCCTAATGCCAAAGTTCCATGGATGAAGTTCCACACAATCAAGGTGAAACTATGACTCCAGGCAAAGTTCCAGAGGATTTGGGAAGGAGATTTCACCGGATAGGGGGTGGATTTGTCCACAGATTAAGTTACTCCATTTGAATGGAGACAGCGAACAATACAAAGAAGACATGAGCATTGCATCTCACTCAAGACGTTGAGCATGTGTTCGAAATTCTCACTTTTGCAGTGACCAGGCAAATTTGCTTTGCTCTAGCACACAGTGCAGAACTTCGTGGCTCGTGACCAACAAAGCAACAGTCACTGTTGATTAGAGCCATCAAGGCAAACCCGAAGAGGTTAGTGCTACTACTGATCATGCATTGAACTCTGATGCATTGCTGTGGACAATGTTACCAAATTATCACTCAAATTGTACTTAATGATAAAAGCCCTAATTCACAAGGTACAACTCAAAGGTAACTGTTAGAACTATCACCACTGTCACCTCAGTAACATATCCTATCCACTTTAGGCCGGCTCTCCTCTAGCTCAAAGGGGGTATCCCTAATAGGATTATTAAGACCAAGCAATGAGGCACAAGGTGAAGTTGAAAATAGCCTTCGTAAAATGAAGTTTTAGAGTTTTTAGGGTTTTAGAATAAGTGATGGAAGGAGATAGAGATCAGTGACAAATCAAACTAGGGCAATGGAGTCATGGTGAATCAAATGGCAATAAGGTCAAGAAGAAACCCTCCAAAGAGTTGGCTTTGTTATCACAGGATTTGTACTGGTGCAAAACCCCCCACAAGATACCTATCTTGTGTAACAATTGGAAGTCTCTACCACTGTCACCTAAGTAGATACTTCACTCATTTTAGTGATGAATGGAAGTCCAGAACAAGGGAGGCTTCCCTAGTGACCTCAAGGGATCAAGTAGCAAGATTAGCCAAGCCTACAACCCCCTCTCTTAGTCACTTGGATGTTAGGTCTAGATCTAGGAAAGGCAAAAAGGAAAACGAGGTAATTGGTACAAATGTACAAGACAATAAACAATCCAAAGCATATAATAGACAATTACCAAGTTATATAGCTCATTAATGACCTCTTAGACACTAGATAATCAATGAAACCAATTGTTGTTGCAAATTTACAGCAGTAAGACAATGCATAACAGCAATTAATGTTTTGTAACAACAATAGGAAAAGGTGCCCAGAAATATAGCAATTGAGGATAAGAATTAAACCATCAACAAGTGCTATAACATCCCATTGCTAGACTATGATTATGAGTACCTTTAGCCACAATTTCAAGCAAGTATGCAGCAATTAAATTAAACCCTAGTGGCTGTAACAAACATTTGTAACAGCAGCAATAAATATCATTTGTTTGCTAGGGTTAGAGTTAGTGAAGTTAATCAAATTGCTTGGAGAGAGAGTGTACTAATTCTAAGAGTGTTTTCACCACCAAAAGAGAGTTCTAGACTAGTGTCGTTAACTTTTATGGAGTCAAGTATTCAACACTTTGAAGAATGAATTAGATGGTCAAGAAGAATGAAGTTCAACCCTAAGGTGCAACCTCTCTTGGGCCTTAGGGATAAAACCTACAAGAAAAACAATTCCTAGGGTGCAACCTCTCTTGGGCCCTACGTGTTGTTTTTCTCCTTCTAGAATATCTAGTTCAAGGATCAAAATAGACTAGGATCAAAACCCTAAGGTGCAACCTCTCTTGGGCCGTAGATCTTTGAATCCAAGCAGGAGACTAGGTCTCTTAATGCTTTCACCAAAAACATGGACAAATACAAGTAGAGGGAAGGAAGAACCTCATATGTTCCTTCCTAGGGTTTCACTAGAACAAAGTAACATGGAATAAGATAGCAATTATCACATTATACCATGAGCAAACACATCAAATTAAAGCAAATTACTTACTTATCCAAGTCATTATGCCAAGAGAAACCCTAGTTGCAACAAGATATCATCCAAGGAATGAAAAGCATCCACAAACAATCTTCCTCCAAAAGTTGTGCGCTAGATCCAAGAAGCCAAAGAGAGTATAGCGAACTTTATTTGAGCTCTCACTCACAAGTGTGAGGGAGAAGTGATGATGAAAATGAGTTGGAGCGCTAGCCTTATTTATTAGAAAACCCTAGCGCTCAATTATCAACAAAATGTCAACAATTTCATTACAAGTGAGACCGACCCCTCAAATTTGCCTCTACGAATGCTAAATCATGAAAATAATACAATAATGGTCACATATGTGGTGATGTCGTGCCTCCAATGGGCTAGGAGGGCCTCTCCAAGGCCATGTGTCATCGTCTGAAGTGCAAGCATGATGGAAGAATGCTAAGCCCCATCTCAAATCATCACGTGGTGTCCAAGTCGCAGCAAACCCCATCATCTCCATCAAACCCTAGCATAACGTCATCATCTAAATGCCCAACATCCAAGGTGTAAAGGATAGCATCCAAGGAGGAGAAGGGTGTATGTCATCTCTGTGTGTCATCCAATCATCTCCCAGTGCAATGTCCTCCATCCAATGCATGCTAGTCTCTGGGGTGTAGAGCCCAAGGTAGGGGCTTCCTGCCCATCTTTGTGCCACCATGACCATATCTAAAATAAACAAGCACATATGCCTGTCATCCAATGCCCAAAAGATGTGAGAGCTAGTATCTGAGTGTGTCAAGCCACAGGGTGACTCAATGATCTACATCACACATGCCATGTCCCGTAGTAAAGGCACAACGTCCTGGGTGAAAGCCCGGGGCGTCCTTCAAAGTACCATGTCAGGGGCATCCAAATCAAAACAAAGCATGAAATCAAGTAAAGCCAATGTTCACAAGATATACCAGTCCTTAGATCATACAAAGTAAGTTATTACTTAAGATATAAGGCACATGAAATAATTCACATCAAGTATCCCCTTCAAATTTCACATTAGCTCAGGACTTTATGTAAGTTGGCAAGTTTGAATATGGGAGGACCTTCATCTAACCCTATTAGGTGTGCCAACCAAAACAATGAAAGAAAAGACCCAAGTAGAGGGATATGTCCGGAGGAAAACAATGAAAGAAAAAAACCCTTCAAGAGTAAGTGTGATAGCGGTACGTGTTGGGCTTACTTCATGGCTTATGGTGTCATTAAGTCTATTTCTATGAGCACCTTTGTGGAGGGTGTGCTTGCTCTTGAGTTACCACTTTATAAGCACTACGTTTTTCCAAACCCCTTAATATGCCTTTTTATTTGTCCTCTTATCATATTTGTAAGTCCCCTTTATAAGGTTTTAAGCTATAGCATCACTACATTGAGACTGGGGCGAATGTAGAAAGGGTAGAGCTCAAGTATGGACTGGATTTTAAGAGTCCTTTATTATTTTCTCTTTCTTTCTTTAGCATTATTATTTATTCATTCTTCTTTTGCTAGAAGTTGCAATCAACCTCTAGGCCTTTAGCCCCCCTTCTCATGAGAGAATGAACCATGACCCATTACCGAAGTTTAGCACACTATGACAAGCTCCAGGATGGTAAGTGTTAAGTATGGCAGGGAAACGAAACGTTACCCTTGTGAGGGACCCCAATAGTAACCATTTTCCTTGTGGGTGACAACATGGGACTAGGGCACAGATGCTAGCCACCAAGGTGAAACAAGGAAACAAACATACCTTCTTGAGCTTATGATCCATTATCCAACTTCAACCAATGATCCACATTCACATGCCTAGTATATTAAGCACAACACCTTGTATGAAAGAAGGACTAACGTACCTCATCGTGACGTTGGCTTACCATCTCTCATACACTTGTGTTGACTGGATGTGATGAGCTTGGCTGATCCAAACTAGAAGAGGCGATCTAAGGGGGGTTGTTGGGTTGGGACATGTTGATCATCATCATCAACGGGATCATTGTCTTCATTGTGGGCCATGAGACATGATCTCCTCTAATTACCCCTAGGATGGGGGGCGTAACAAGCCTATTTCTTTCAAGGGTTAGGGCTTGGGGATTAGAACCAAAGGAAGAATAATCCTTCACCCAATCAAGATCAACAATGAATATCAAAGTCTACAAGAAGGGAACCTTGATGGAAAACCTTCACCAACAAGAGCAACTATGCTTTGATGAATTTAGTTAATACATCTTGCTAGGGAACCACGGGAAAAACATAGCAAGGCACCCAATAATCACCAAATCAACAAATGAAGAAGGAAGGAAAAACCCTAGAACATCTTCCTTCCAAGTGGTAGACTTACCCCTCAAATGGATCAATCTTGGAGGTGGATTGTAGAAGACCTGAGCATTTCACCATTAATCCATATGCACCAAATAAAACCAAGATAGAAAAGCTTCAGGAATTGACAACAATCATCCACAAAGATAAAACCATTTACACAACCATATGCTCCAAGAAAAGATACGTCAATTAGGCTCCAAAGAGTGAGAGCTCCAAAAAACCAACCATGAGTACAAATGAGGAAGGGCACCTCTATTTATAGAGTGATACTCACATTCTTTTACAATAAAATAGTATTATCTCATGTGATTCCTTAGATCTATGCCTAAGAAAGGTAAAATACAATTCTCCTACAACTAATTACTATAAAACAACAATAAAGCATGAAGTGGTCAAGCCACGTGTACAATCATCCAAGTGAAATATCACCCCAAGAGAGGGACGTTCCCCCCTAAATGAGGAATGAAGTGTCTTCAAGATGCAACGTTGGCCTCCAAAGCTCCTCCCCAAGTGTGTAGACGCTTCATAAATGCCTCAAAATGAAATGGAAGAGTCCTAGGGTTCCTTACATGTGGATGTACAAGCCCCCTAGGTGAAAAACGTCCTCAGAATCATTAAATAAACCCTTCCAAATGGGGTGGCTTCTCCAAAACAGCGTCAAAATGTCATATATGAGGTCTTCAAGAGAGAGCTTTACTCCTCAAGTGCAAGGTGGAATCCTTAAATCACAGTGAATTATCCCTCCAAGTGAGAATCCAACCAACGTCTAGCCTTTAAAGGACAGACGACCACATGGAAGGAGTGAAATAAGCCCAATCCATTAATCAAGCTCGTGAATCCTCAAAAGGTGTCTCAGTGGTGTGATCTTGTCCAAAACTCAAGCAAAGAACCTCCATAAGGCATGGAAAGAGCCCCTCCAAGTCAAATCAAGTCATAACATCACCCAACGACTATCAAAAAGTCCACACGTGTGGGTCAACCCTCAAATCAAGCAATAAATGGCTCACGAAGTGATGAAATGAGAGGGTGTTCTAGAATCTTCAATGTGGCATGCCAAAAGAAGACCCATGCAAGTAAAAATAGCCCAAATGTGCCTTGGAGGATGTGACAAGTGCCTTGGGATACATGTACTACCTCGAGAACTGTGAGACTACAATGGGAAACATGAAAATCTCCCAACATCTGCATGAAGCCAATGCCAACCTCAAAACTTACAAGGGAGACATCATCCAACACACAATTCCATTAGTCCAAGATGCCAATCCTTTCTGCTAGAAGCTCAGAGAGATAAATCCGAAGTTGGCACCGCTAATGAGGCAAGAATTGGAAAAATTGCTAAATGCATGCATCGTTGCTCTGGCTAGGCATACTTCATGGTTATTTAACTCGATAGTAGTTCGAAAGAAGACATGGTAGATCAGATTATGTGTGGATTTCATGAATCTCAACACCGCTTCAGTTAAGGACAACTATTAGTTGCCCAATATGGAGATGCTTCTATAGAGAATCACGAGTTCGGAGATGTTATCTTTCTTGGACGACTTTTCTGGATACAACTAAGTCTTGGTGAAAAAAGATGACAGAGAGAAGACTGCTTTCATCACACCATCGGGTACTTTCGAGTACATAAGGATACCTTTTGGATTGCTCAATGCAAGCACTACATTTCTGAGAGCTATAGATTACGCCTTTAGTGATATCATGAAGAAGATCATTGAGATCTACCAAGACGATCTTACGGTATTCTTGAAAAAAAGGAAGGACCATATCAGTCATCTAAGGCAAGTTTTCGAGAGATGCCACAAATATGGGATATCACTCAATCCTAAGAAGACAGTGTTGGGTGTTACAGAAGGAAAGTTACTAGGTCACATTGTATCAAAGGAAGGAGTAAGGGTGGACCCGGAAAGAATCAAGGCAATTCAGTAGATTGAGCTACCACGAAATCAAAGGGAGTTGCAGTCTTGCTTCGGCAAGGTAAACTTCATCAGGAGGTTCATTCCAAATGTTGTTGAGATCACTAAACCCCTCAACAAGTTGCTAAAGAAGGATTCTACTTGCAAGAGGGATGAAGCGGGCCGAGATGCATTTGAGAGTGTCAAGGATGGCTATAGTCAATGCTCAGGTATTGGTAAGCCCTGATTTTTCATAAGAATTTTTAATATTTTCATTTGCTTCCAATGATACCATTGCAGGAGATCTACTTCAAAAGAATGATCAGGGAAATGAGCAGCCCATCGCTTTCATGAGCAAAAAGCTCAGAGATGCAGAGTTGAACTATGCAGGTATGGAGAAACAGGCATATGCTTTAGTTAAATCACTGAAGCATTTCAAGACATACATCGAATATTCCAAGGTGATTTCCTTTGTTACTCATCCTGCAATAAAAGACATCTTATCACAACAAGACTGTTTGGGGAAAAGGGGCAAGTGTGTAATGTCCCTTTCCAAATAGGAGCTCCAGAAGAGGAGGCTTAATGGTCTAAACTGCCCCGTTAGACTATAGCCAAGGCCAAAGAGGGGTAAACAGGGTTACTAGAGGTCACTCCAGTCACAGGTGTTATATTCGGAAAGTGACATTGAGCTAAAAAGGGTCAAAAGCGCTTTTAAGTCATTATGAGCTAACACTAG
>JASDQU010247360.1:0-14218 GCA_032191745.1 Picea mariana
TATTCAGTTGAAGTTGAAGATATTAAAGGATTGATTTCATTTGTATTCATTCAAGTTAAATAAATAAAAGAATGATAATTTATCTACTTCACACGGTTTGTGTTATACATGTTTATGAATAATTAATTGAACTACATATATCTTATTTAGTTAATCTATGAAAGTGTGAAAAGTAGCCAAAAGTTTCAGAAATTGATTCACCCCTCTTCTCAGTGTCAATGTGTGTTTCAACAAGAATGATATATAGGCTTATAGCCATAAAGAGCCTACTCTAGCTCTAGTTCTAGAGTCTCACTTTATTGTAGAAAGATGCCTTCTTTCACCTCATTATGCATATTCTCAATTCCTTAACTCAATAAGAGTTCCTAATTATCCAAAATGAATAATACATTTTACAATTGCTCCTATTTATTCAAAAGGATTACATCAATCAAACCTTCAATTTATCCTTTATTGAAGGTATCATGTCTCCAGGATCCATATAGTTAGGGACCTATGTTACAGGGATCAAATGTTTTCTAGGTTATCCTCTCCCATTTAGTGATTTAAATGGATATGACATTGGATTAGGTGCCTTGGGTGATTGTAGGATTGTAAATCCGTGAAGGTTGATGAGGGGGAAAAAATCATCCTTTTCTCTCATGCAATGTTGGTGAAGGTCATCCTTGAACTTCAACCTTATTGAACCATATGTTAGTGGATGTAATGAACACAATATATAATAATAAATATAAATACATTATAATAGTTAACGAATAATAATGAAGAGACACCTTCCCAATCAAGGGTCATGTATCTTCATGGAAGGTCACCCCTGCGTGGGTATATAAGGCCCTCACTCTTATTGTAGTCATCATCTCATTCATATACATTGTTTACTATATTATCCTTTATGAATTATAACCTGTTGTCTTACCTACATTGGGTATTTACCTGACGAACCAGCTTGGTTCACCACAATGGTATCAGAGCTTCGTCTTGATTTGGATTTTGACTACAAACAAAGTTTCTATAAATTTTTTGGTCCTTGACCATAATTGCCCCTTGGCCATTTGAAGTCTAAAATTTCCACTGTAGAATACAATATTGAAGAAAAATAAACTATTACCCAAATTTAAAAAAAAAGTAAAAAAATCCTTCCACCTTGGATTGACAAGAATATTGAAAAGAAAAAAAGTGTAAAAGAATGGTTTAGACTACCAAAATTTTTTCGGTAAATTCGATCTCTCTTACTTCAACACAAGAATTAAATATATCTATTATGGAAATTAAGGTACAAGAATTTTTTGAACAAGAAGTGCTTCATTTCCATAAATAAAAAATACACACACAAACACACACACACACATAAGAGTAATCTAACTAGGGAGCAATCTTCCCTCTTTTCAGGCAAAAAAATGGGCCTGAATCTGACCAGATTTTCATGGGTAGCCTGATTTTGGCATGGATCAAAGTTCCATGTGTTTCAGAACCTTACCCCAGGGGTTTTTTCCCATTTTAAACCAATCTAGATGCTTAAAATATCGACCAGACTTCTATATCGGTCGGAAATTTAAAACTACATCACCAAAAAATGTGCTCGAAAAGTAACTCAAGAGGGAAGATTGCCCCCGAGTAAGCCCACTCCTATATATATATATATATATATATATATATATATATATATATATATATATAAGGAAAAATAAAATAATATATTTTTTCCTATTATATAGAAAAATAAAAGAATAAAAACAAAATATTATTAAGAGCCAGTGCGCACATCAATATCCACTATTTACAACCTTGCAACCACACGTTATTATGTACAACATTTTTTGTACTATTTTAAGTGCAATAACTCTATTGTTCATTATACCAATCCATACAATTGCCATAAAAGTAAAAGGGTAAATTGTCACCGTTTAACAAAAAGTCATGACCTTTGTTAAAACAAAACATAAAGAAAAAAAATAATTAACTTCTACTTTATATTAATTTTAAGAAGTGAATAATATATGGTAAAAAATATAAAAGGATGATATATAATAAAAAATTCAAAAGTTTTAATTAAAAAAAAGGTTGTTTTAAAAGTTCACAAATTCCGTGAGTTAAGGAAGGAGTATAACTAAAACATTTCTTTTGGAAAGTGTGAAGGTAATATTAAATTATTTTTCATTAGTTACTAAGGAAAAAAAAAAGAGATTAAGTGAATATAAAATTACTTTTGGTAAAGTATAAGAAAATATTCAAAGTTTTTGAACTCTATATATATAAAAAGAAGAATTATCAAGGATTATTTTCTTAAAAGAGTATGAAGGAATATTAGAGGAAGATATATATTAAGTCAAGAAGCTTAAGTCTTATTGTTATTAAAGGGATATTATAATAATTATAAGGTCAATTCAAATTAAAAAATGGATAAGGAAGGAATATTTTCTGGTAAAAATCATCTAACTAGATGCATCAGATTATTAACATTTAGAGGAAATATTCAAGAAAAAAAATATAGCATCCACATTTGCAAAGATAAGACAAAAAATCACATAAGTATGGATTTGGAGAATCAATTAATAATTCCAAAGACAATTGTAATCGAAACAAAAGACTTTTTTTTGGGAAATAAATATGACATCAAGGACTTACCGTTGACACTCGAAGATTACAAACTCGTATAGCATTTCGAGGCTACAACTATATATGAAAAATAGTTTGATATAATCCTTGGTTTGACTTAGTTAGAGACGCTAGGTAGCTTAATATTAAACCTTGAGAATTTTTTTTAATGTTTTCCTACAAGAAGAAAAAATAAAATTACATGACATCTTAGTAAAGTTAGATTCAATATCTACGTCAAAAGATCTGGATCAGATATCCAAAATACTACTTTCGGATAAACAACAATCAATACTTGAGATCCAAAAGGAGTGTGAAAAATTTTTCATAGACAAAGATGCATAAATTTGTCACCTAAAAATCCATAATCAAAGTTTACTCACCCAGATTAAGAAGATAAAGAGTGATAAGAATACGATAGAGGACAAGTTAGAACAACCTATCAATAAAGAATCATTGGTAGATAAAGAGACAATGACTAAACCTATGGAACTACAAAAGTCTTCAGATAGAAAAAACCTAATGGTGGATAAAGGAATTAATACAGACCCAATCAACCGTACAGCTCAAAAAGATTCAGTTGATGTAAAGAGGTCTTCACATGTCGAAGTAGAAACAAGACAGGGATATGAAGAAGAATCAATTCCAAGTGTTAATCAAGAAGAAGATACAAGTACACGAAGTAAAGATCAGGTTTCAATGATGCCTTATAGACATCCTAATCAAAAAAATCATTACTTCAACCAATCAATGTATCCATAAAAAAAAATGACAAATATGTAAAAAATTATTACCTCCATTACAAATGATGCTCAAGGTGGAATTTATCATGGGAGTCGAAATACATCAAGTTTTCTACAAGAACCACATAAAAACCCAGTTGTGCAGAAGATCGATTTAAGGTGGGCAAACTCCCTTACAATTCGATGGTTCTACTCATCTCTTAGAAGATCCTATCATTTCAAGTCCTCAACAATCACTAATTCATGAATAAAGAATAAGGAGACGATATTACAAGCCAGATAAATATATAAGTCTTCCATAATTATGCTTTGAGGACAAATAATTTTTAAGGGGAAGGCAATGTTATGAACATAATATATAATAATAAATATAAATACGTTATAATAGTTAATGAATAATAATGAAGAGACACCTTCCCAATGAAGGGTCACATATCTTCATGGAAGGTCACCCCTGAGTGGGTATATAAGGCCCTCATTCTTACTGTACTCATCATCTCATTCATATACATTATTTAGTATATTATTCTTTATGTATTATAACATGTTGTCTTACTTACATTGGGTATTTACCTAGTGAAATAGCTTGGTTCACCACAATGGAGGCTTAGGCATGCATGAAATCATCAAAAGCATATCTAAAATAGGATACAACACCCATTCAATCATCCAAATAATTTCATAATCAATAAATTACACAAAACCCAACATAATTATATTAATCATGGTCAATAGAGGTCTCATAGAGTACAAAGATTATCAAAATATATTAAAAATGGGCCTCATGATACTACAATTGGGAGGCCCGTCATCACCTCCCAACTTAATTTTTTTCACACCCTTGTGAAAAAAAAATGATCATGTAGCTACTGCTACTTCCTCTCTTACTAATTAACTACTGCTAATATCTACAATATTGCTTCAATCATAGGGCACAAATTCACTAGTGTCACCCTTTCCATGGTACCTAAGATATTTCTAGGGAAATGAGGATCAACCCTCTTGAGGTCACATGGGAGAAACGATAAAATGATAGTACACAATTGTATAAACAATGAATCCTTGGAAGTGGTAAGGAGTGATCATGTAGGTGGGGTGGCCCTAGAGGTACACATACCTTAGGATGTAGCATTAAAAAAATGGAGGCCTTTGGAGGAGGAGCATTAGACCTTTCTTGAGGATCATCCCACCTTGGACCCTTTATTGTTTCATATACACGCCTTAGAGCTTGACATGTTTCACCTGGACTTTGAATGTTCCACATGTAGGCCTATCTTCTTCTA
Source organism: Picea mariana (assembly GCA_032191745.1). Taxonomy (NCBI): domain Eukaryota; kingdom Viridiplantae; phylum Streptophyta; class Pinopsida; order Pinales; family Pinaceae; genus Picea; species Picea mariana. The sequence goes on from JASDQU010247360.1 coordinate 4,622, forward strand.
GTTATTTTTTTCCTGTATTACACTAGGTCCACTTTGTATTGTTGGCATCCCTCACCTTTCATACAAATTAAGGGAGGAGAGAGTCCTTTGATTTATAATTGTATCACACACTCCCATTAGATGCAAGTTCTAAAGAAACTTAGTCTCTTTAATTCTATTATTTTTCATTTGTAATTCCTCTCTTTCTCTTGAGTGCTAGGGTTCTTTATGAAATTAGAGGGAAATCTAGGGTTAGGGTTTTTCCCTAAAGAGACAAGGAAGCTAGGGTTAGGGTTTTTTCCTAAAGAGACAAGGAATCTAGTGTTAGGTTTTTTACCTAAAGAGACGAGGAAGCTAGGGCTAGGGTTTTTTACAAAAGAGACAAGGAAGCTAGGGCCAGACATAAACCCTAGAGGAGTGAAGAGACCTCTTGAGCTTATATCTCTTGTAATAGAAGAATAGTAGGTTTTTGTGGCATTTGGAAAATCTAGTGATACTTGGAGTTATTAACATGAAGAATATAGAGGGAGAATATATTTTTCACTTGTGTGATGTAAGTGAAGGTGTCAAGGAGGGCTTGTCAATGTTTTTAGCTTATTAAGGATCTTTAGTGGAGTGACTAGCTTTGGTTGGGAGTGATTATCATTGATGATTGTAGGGGCTAAATTTCTCCAATGGGATAAGTTTCCATGTTTTTTCCCAAAAAATGATTCACCAATTTCCATTTTCTAAAAATGATTCACCAAAATTCCATAGAATAAAATTATTTTACCTTAAAAATCTCCAAAATTTTATAGAAACTATATAAAATCCTTAGAAATTTGAATATTTTTACAAAACTATCACCAAACATTTTAAATTTTGCATATTAAGGACTAGTAATATTATCCCATGTTTCTACATTTGAATAGAAATTTCCATCCTTAAAATCATCTGTAATTCTTAGCGAGGAGGAGTTGTTGGGTATGGTTTTCTTATGATTTTCCTAGCCAAGGTTTGGAGAGCTTGATTTGTACCATAGTTTTTCTAAGTTGTTGTATGTACTTGTATTTCATATTATCTATATATGTGAAGTTCTTTATTTATAAAAGTTTTGCATACTTGTAACTTTGAGTTTAATCTTATGTTATCTTCATGATTGAGTAGATTTCAATGGTTGTTGTTCAAACTAGTTTAACATAACATATAGCTAAATTGGTTAAGTGATTTAATGCATATACATAAGACAAAGGAGAAAAATCGACACTATTATAATTGGTTGTAATAACAAATTTCATATGTGTTATATGCCTTTAAAATTGTGCCCTAATAGTTGTAGCATTGTGGTATTGAAATAGACTCATGTGGTATTTGTTCTCTTGCAATGCTAAGAAAAATTGGGTTGTGTTAGCACTCTATAAATGTTTTCATCTGATGAAACAAACGACAAAGGTAACCTACAAACCACTTTAGATCTGGGTAGTAGCCTTCTCATCTCAGAGAGGGCTCTCTCCTATCACTTGATCTACAATAAATGAGTTTTCTTTAACAATTCAATGGTTAGGTTTTGTTTCTTTGGATGTTTTTTTATAATTTTGTTGGCAAGGAAGGGGAGGGACACTTACGGATATGGAGTCAAACTTCTGAAAATGAATGGAAGCACTGACTAGTCGATAGAGCTCTCCATAGGATAAAGGCTAAATGAGGCGATAAATCTGAGTTATAAATTGTAAATTTTCAAAGTGTAAGAAGAAAGGAAAAACATATAATTGTATCAGAGCATTAAGCAAATAATTAATTATGAAGAACTTAACACAGTTTAAATTGCTTAAGCCAAGAGCATCACAAGATGAATTATGGGCTTTTAACTATCCAATTTAAATAGAAGACAATGAAAATGGAATTTAAGCATACAAGAAATACATAAAAAGAGAGGATACAAAACTCAGATCACCACCATTAGAATCTTTTCATGGAAACTTCAAGACTTTTGCATGTGCATTTTATTCATCTTCAGAAAATTACATTCAAGTTCCGAATAGCTAAAATCCTGCCCTTGCACTTCTGCCAACCTCTAATACATTTGGAAGTCCTAATATTTATACAAGTTGAGCTCCTTCGGTTTGAAACCGATTACAAATGATCAAACTGAAATGTTTCGGTTTTGAAACCATTTACAATGATTAAAATAAGACGTTTCGGTTTGGGAACCGATTACAATGATTAGAAAGGAACATGTCTTGATCTTGATTCTGACTCCTCTGATGCTTCAGTCCTGTTATTTGCCACTTGTTATGTTATGGTATTCCACCTGACTTTCCATCTTTAGTGACATATGGCCATCATATACTGGACCCTGGAAAACTGCACTTTGTCTTACCCAACCCTACTATCTCCTTCCATTTCAATTTAGAAGGAATATCATAATATATCATTTATTTTATTAGGATATCCATGTCAATGCAGGAAGCATATGACATGACTGGAAATCCAAGCTTGACTGCTTTGAACTGATTCATAATTTCGAAGTCTGTAATCAGATGCCCAAGTAGTGTAGCTCCTTTCAGATTCTCCTCCAGGGTTTCGAATTTGGAATGATCCATTCTACATTGAGTCAAATGAGCATTGTATTCTTCCTAATCATACAATTTTCCTTTGCCATCCCAAAATGGTGGAAGGGATTTGATAAACAATTATTCAAACAAATCCTTAAACTCTTGCACACTTTGCTCCATCTGTGTTTCCTTGGTTTGAAATGATTTCAACAGGTTATGTTTGGAAATAACCCTCCTAGACCATATAATCAATGTAGTTATGTCTTTAACTCCAATAGTCTGAAGGTATGCAATAGGGATGGAGTTGAGTATATTTATGGTGTTTTGGTCCCATTTTGATGGTTTCTTTGCTAAGGTTTCATTCACAACAATGCACCTCCTTCTGGCTGTGATGGCTATGTTTTCTTTATCATTAATGAAATTCAAATATACTCTGAATTTGGCAGCTTCAAAAGATATAGAGTCCTAGATGATATTCTTGGTCCCCTGCAATAGGCCTTTTCCTCTTAATCTCATCTTTAATTTATCTATCCTTTCCTGCAAGACTTCATTCTCCTTTTTAAATTGAGCCATTCTTTCATCCTTTACCTGTATCTCTTACTTCAATTTCTCTATGCTTCCTTTTAGTCCTTTGATTTCTTCTTCTTTCAGGCTAACTTATGACATATCCTGGACAAGTCCTTCAGTTTTTGGCGCAGCGTCTGCAACAGGAGGTACGACTACAACCCTGTTTATAAATTATGTATTCTCTTGTGACCACATCACCTTTTCTCATTCTAGTTGTAACGCCCTAGCCTTGTAGTCCAATGCATCTTGACGAAGTGTTTCCTTTTCCTTTTCTATAGAAACCAATTTTTTGGTTTGTAGATGCTCTGTAACAAACATTTTCAATTTCTTCTTCAAAATTTGAATTAATTTATCTTTCTCATCCAATGAGGATTTCACCCCTTGGAGGCCTTCAGATTCTAGCCTCTTGACCTGAGTCTATCAAGATCTGCTAGATTATTTTTATTGCCTCTAATATCCTTCCAATTTCATTTCATAAGATGACATCTTTGAATTCTTCAAGCTTAAACTCAGGTAATCAGAATACACCATATCACTGGTATTGTTATGGAATTTGACCTTGTTTAGAGCATTGATTTTTTCATACCTTATGTCTTCATATGCAACTACAATGTTAAAGGTCCTCTTCTCAACATAACTTATTGTGAACATAGAAGATTTATGCTTAGAAGTATTTTCCACTTCAGGGACTAAACCCTCATCTCACCCAGAGCTATGTTTCCCTTCTCAACATATTGTTTTTCCAAATGTTCTTTAGATTGATAAACATCCTCAGATGTTTTATCAAAGATGTATTTCTTGTTGATAAAGGTTATTGATCCACCTTCAATTTAGATTTGTATTTCCTTTTCAACCTCTACAATGCTGGTATGACTTTCCACCATATCTAGATTTACTTGTTCTCTGGGATCTTCCTCCTCTAAATCCACTATCTTTGGAGACTGTGAAATATTCATCTTCTTAGGAGCAATGTGCTGATCACTGGTGCCCATGGCCTCTGAACTACTTCTCTTTCCATAAACACTCATCTTAGGAACTTTGACTATCAGTTTATGAGAAGCTTGTTGTGTCTGACCTTTTTGTAGGGTTGCCTCCACTTGTTGTGTTTGATTTGGTTTCAATATATCTTCCATACCAACACAGACTTCTAGATTCTCCAACTTATCAAAACCCTCAACCTATTCATGCTCATAAGGGGTTTGTTTTTTCATCAATATTCTCTTGGATATGATTTGATGTGGATCATACCTTCCTCCCTGTAGCTGTGCAAAACCAAATTATTTGAACTTTGATTGAATTTGAGATAATCATGATCTGGATTTGAAAATGAAAGGGCCAATGATAAAATGGAAATTGAGGTTGGAGGCTTTGTGCAACTTTAGGAAATGATCTGTCTCATATATAATTGTTTTCCTGATGAATTCAAGGGAAAATATTCGAAGGGTCAGAAAAATAGGCAATAGATAGGGGGATTCATGAAAACCATAAACCCATAATACTATTGAATGGATGAATAGTTCCCAATCCCCCACTCTTTTTTATGGATTTGGTTGTAGATATATCCTCATGTCATCCAAAACTCTAGGTAGGATGGTATTGAAAATAAAACTGTAAACTATGGACATGGATTTGTTTATGAAGACAAGAAATGTAATCCTTTTACATTTAATTGATACAAATGCTTCTTCAGGAAATTCTCTCTTATTGGTTTCCAAGAAAATATTCAGCAGCTAGGTGTAGTATCTGAAATTCTTTAGAGAGCGAAAATTCACTAGCTGTTTATGGATATTATCAACTATGAATTGATCAAAACTGATGCAGACTGACAGACTAGACTCTGACTTAAAAAAGGTCAAAAGGAAACTGAGCATGACTTCAACTACATGTTTTTCATTGTCTAGACCTAAAACTTGAATCAAAATGGAACAATCCCATTGGACTTCAATAACCATTATATTCACATTCATTGGCAAAGACATACTCTCTAAAAAATGTTCTAGTTTGACAATTGTCTGGAAAAATAGATCTCAGACCTCTGATGGACATTCTCTGTATACCCTAATTAGCATATCTTCATTGAAGGTTAATAAATTGTAGAAAAGGACTTTGGTATGCCGAGGGACTCTCGAATCAACAAACTCTCTACCCTACACATGACCTCGTATCTTCGTTTATTCACAATGACTCTTTCTTCATGGGAATACTGTTTAACGCACTAACCTATAAATTCAGGAAAAGAGAAAGCGATTTCGACAACATAAGGGACTATGGTGGATTGCTTTAAGGAATGGTATACACCTTCCTATTTTATTAGACAGGTTGCTTCTGGACACAAAGATGGGAGAAATCATGATTTGAGTATTAAAAACATCTGAATCTCGGTCAATTGGGGCTTGTTCATTCGCCACAGGATCTTGTTCTATTACTGAATTTATGATAGGATACATGGTTATGATGAAAATACCTGGAAATGAGTGGAAATGGGTGAAGTTGGTTTACTTTTGAGCTGCAGTTGAAAGAGGGTGGTCGCGCCAAGGTTTAAACGGTCCAGTGTTAGAAATAACAATAAAATAAATAACAAAATTCCCTTTTATACTTTTCCAAATTTCGGGGGCATGAGAAAGTGGTTTGGGGCAACCCACTTTTCACCCCGAATGCACCTAGTGGTGCCACATAACCCCAAATGGAAATCATGGTTTAAATTTTGGGACCGCTCTCCAAAATTAAACTACGTGCAACATCTCCCCCTAAAATCACCCTCGGCCGTCGACCTTGAGTGTTCACGATTTGCGATGTGTCAAGACCCATCAAATTAGCACTCCTACCAGATTTAGCCTCTCCCTTCCATAGTTATCCTACCATGTTTATTAGGCTTCCAAACTAGTTTAACTTCTCGCTAGATCCCAACATCTTGATTTCACATAAAAATTTAATGGTGACTAACATGGGCTCCAACTGGGGATGATATCCTCCTAGCGAGGCAGAAAAGAACGAAAGACCAAGTGCCCTTCCATTGGGATTTATTTCACTCATGCAACTAAATCAATCAACATCTTATTCACAGAACTTTGTTCACATAACTCAAATTATACTCAGCATAACTTAGGGCCTTCTCTTCGGGCTTCAATTTCTGTGGATTTGATTTCAATTTATTCAACTGAAAAATAAAAATGGTTATATACAATGAAATGGAAAGGGTGAAAATTTATTTAAGTGAGATAATGCTTGAGAAACCTGCCATTCACAGGTCCCCCACCAACGATATCTCCATTATGTTCCTGTAGAAGATAGGCATTATTTCCATGGTATGCCACAATTTTGAAAGGTCCCAGCCACAGATGGTCAAATTTCCCATGCTTTCCTCTATCTTCATTCTTGGCATCCCATTTCAACACCAAATCCCCCACTTTGAAATCATTTTCCTTAGTATGCCTGTCAAAAGCCTTTTTAATACTGTCTTGGTGTAGTTGAGAGTTTTTGAAGGCTTTCTCTCTTGTTTTCTAGACATTGATTAGTTCATTTGTCCTCCTTTGAGTGACATCTAGTTCACCATCTTTCTCCTGTAGCAATATCATCATTGGTAATCCTAATGAAGTAGGAAAAACTACCTCTATGCCATACACAATCTGGAAGGGAGAAGTGGCAATAGACCTTTTAGTAGTGATCCTGTCAGTCCATAGTGCATGGATAAGCTTCTTGTGCCAAGCCTTTCTATTATCTTGCAACAATTTTTTGATAATTTTGGTCAAACTCTTATTGGATGACTCAACCAACTCATTACCTTGAGGGTAATAAGTTGTGAAATGGCCAAGAGTTATATTGTAATCACTGCAAAAGTTTTCCATATTTTTGGAATTAAATGATGTTGCATTATCTGTAATTATTTTGATTGGACAACCAAACCTAGACACGATATTGTTTTCTAAAAAATGAATGATAACAATATTTGTGGCTTGCCTTGTGGGAACTGCTTCAATCCACTTGGTGAAGTAATTTGTGGCTGTCAGTATCCACTTGTGTTGAGATGAGGACTATGGATGAATTTGTCTTATGAAATCAAGGCCCCATTTCCTAAAAGGTGCTTCAATAGAGATAGGCTTCAAGGGAAAAGGCTGCAATTTTCTCTTCCCATAAAAAAATTGGCATTCATGACAGCTTGAAACTTCTTTGTAAACATAAAAAAAAATACTAGGCCAATAGAAACCTACCCTCAATATTTTGTGTACAATGGTTTTCCAAAAATGGTGCCCTCCACAATCACCTTTATGAAACTCTCTGATGTTTTTTTCTACTTCTTCCTCCAACAAACAACTCAACAATATTCCTCCTCGATCCTTCCAATACAAATATTGATTTAAAATACAAAACTTTGCTTCTTTTAGCTTCAAAAGCTTGGCCTTGGTTTTTCTCAATTCAAGAGGAGCCTGCTAATTTCTCAACACATAAATAATGTCAGCATACCATGGGGAGTCAAGGAATTTTTGGGATACTTGAGGGACCTTTTCTTCTTCTGAATCTGCTGACAAATCAATAATGAAATTAATTCCCAAGAGCTCACAATTTTTCTATGCCATCATCTTTGCAAGTCCCTGCCAATTGATCAACTTTGTAGGTTTGATCTCGAGGCCATACTCCAACAACAAAGCTATCCACTTTCCCCTTTTTCCCTTAGGATCAGGCTGATTTAAAATGTCTTTCACAAAACTGTTGGGCACATAAGAAATGGTATGAGAATGAAAGATATAAACTCTAAACTCCTTTAGGGCCTTGACCAGTGCATATGCCTGCTTTTCCATGATATCATACTTTAATGGGGAATCCCTCAATGTCCTGTTGTAGTATGTTATAGGCCTCTCAAAATTATGTTCATCTCTTTGTAATAAAACAACAACAATGGTGTGCTATGAGGCAAAAGAAAACAATATAAATTCTTTTGCAAAATTGGGACTGGCCAACACTGGGGTGTTGGTCAATGCCACTTTAATATCTTCAAAATAATTTATGGCTTCATGATTCCACTTTATCTCACTTCCTTTTCTGATCATGTTAGTRATATGCTTTATGATTTCAGCCAGGTTAGGGATGAATCTTCTCAGAAAATTCACTTTCCCTAAGAAATATTGCACTTCTTTCGTGCTTCTAGGTATGCCAATTTTAAGGATTCCCTCAAATCTGTTGAGATATATCTTTATTCCCTCCTTTGAAATAAAGTTCCCAAGCAACTTCCCCTCTTCCATGCCAAAATTAGACTTCTTTGGGTTTAATGAAATGGCAAACTTCTTAGATTTTTGAAAAGCCCTCCTTAGATGTTTAAGATGTTCTTCATTAGAAACTGAATATATGATGATATCATCTAAGTAAACAATAATAAATTTATCTTTCTCATCACCAAAGGCTATATCCATATCCCTTTGGAAATTTTCTCTTGCATTCATGAGCCCAAAAGACATTTTTGAATACATGAAGGTGCCCCATGGTGTTGTAAAGGATGTATTTTCCTGATCATTAGGGTGTACCATGATTTGATTGTACCCAGAGAAACCATATAGCATTAATATTTCTTTATAACCAACCACTTTTTGTAGAATCTGATCCATCTTAGGCAGTGGGTAATTTTCCTTGAGAGATACCCTGTTCATATTTCGAAAGTCTACACATAATATGATCTCTCCACTTTTATTTCTGATAGGTACCAGATTTTCCACCCACTTAGAAAATCTCAGAGATACTATGATCTTGGCTTCAAACAACTTTTTTATCTCATTTTCAATCAAGGGAAACAACAAAGGATTGATTCTTCTTAATTTCTAGTTGAAAGGTTTATGATCCTCTTTGATTGGAATCACATGTTGAATCATGTTAGTATCATAAACTTTTAGATCTTCATAACTCCAAGAAAAAACATCAGGAAATTCTTTCATTAAATTGATATACCTTTTCTTGACCTCTGGGCTAAGTGTCTTGGATAGCTTGATGATCTTGGGATCTTCCTGAGTCCCAATGTTGCAATCTTCAACATTTCCATCATTTACAGTAATTTTAGGACTCCTGGCTACATGATTGTTGTCAAAGATTTTTTCTAATGGGATCAGGCCTTTGGGAATGATGTTATTTTTTAGCTACATTGTATCCTTACTAGCAATCTGATTATTGAAATAGCCATTAGTTGTGAACACAACTGCATCTTCTTCTTCATAACAATATTATTCATCAATATTCAAATTTGCAAATTCATCATCCATCTTAAGGAAACTTTATATTTGTTTATCATATTCAAAAATCTTCCAGTACTTAATATTATCAGGTACTGTTGGTCTGTGCTTGAACTCAATCTCATATCCCCTATTAGTAAAAATTGGAATTTTGAAAACTGAGGCTGAAGTAGCTAGAGCATCATTAATTTAATTTTGACCCCTTGGAATCACTGAGAGTCTATATTCTGAAAATTCTTTAGGAAGGTCAAGCACTATATTCCTATATGATCTTAATTTGGGATGCTTTTCTTGATATATTCCCT
>JASDQU010247363.1:525-16575 GCA_032191745.1 Picea mariana
CGCAAAACTATCCATCATCTTGTTCCTCTGTTGCGTGAGAGATTCCTCGAGAAATTTTTGAAGGGATCTCCTATCCAATCGTTTTTCTTTTCTTCTACCATGAGAGGTCGTTTGGGAATGCAATATCTTTTGTCCTCGATAGAAACAAGCTCGAGAAAAAATTCTTTGTACCCTGACCTCGTTGAGGACATGCATTAAGAACGACAAGGAGTAGAACGCTCTGATACCATTGATCCATAAAACATTTGTAGAACGAAATGAACATAGATTATTATCAAAATATGCTTAACACAAAATAATAGATATACAGTAAAACTAGTTTCTATTCAATATACAATAAGTTGAAACTGTAAAATGCAGCGAAAACAAGCATGCTAGAATGGTGGCGACTTATCTCTAAGAAGAGATGTGACAGTTGCACTCATTCATAAGAATATGATTACAATGAGGCTTTGAAGGCACTCATTCATAAGAATATGATTACAATGAGGCTTTGAAGGCATTTTTACAATAAACAGGAATATAAAAAATCCTAGACATCCAAAAAACCTAACCCTAGGAGATGAAGCACCAAAATTCATGTGGGCCCCGTTTGGGTAAGTTAGTACATCCACTTCCCGGGGTCATAACTTTTGCATATGATCTCAGTTTTAGGCACACGATAGCCCATTGGAAAGGTATATCCGAGTACTACACATTTTTATGCTATTTATCATAAGGTCATTCTGATTGTGGCGAGCCCTAAAAAACGTTATTTAGGGCCTCAAAAATGGCTTCGCAAGTCAGGGACCTGAAAACTAGGGAAAAAATTGCCAAACTGGAAAACTGCCAAAATGAGCCAGTTGGAATAGGTGGGAGGCCACCGAAATCCATCTGTATCAAGGATAGTGCTCCACACCCATGGATAAATATCCACTCTCAAGAAAATTCTAGGTGTAGATAATGCATAATGAAGGTCGTGGAAATTAGCAATAGCAATGTAATGTGTTAGGAACCCACGATGATATCAAAATTTTATAAGGAGAAAGATTAGAAATGGACTATACATGAATAATTACATAATATTTTATCAACACCTATAGGTCAACAGGTCCCTAAAACTAAAAAATGTATTTCTCTTAAGATATTGATAATATGATATCAATTCATATGTAAAAATGGACCAAGAGATAATTTAATTCTTTTTTCTCTTACAACGCCATTGATACCACAGAAAATTATCATTTTTTCAATATAAGGATGCAATAGGTACCTTTTGTAGTCTTTCCATTTAGTGTAGATCAAAGAATTGCACCATATGGAATATCCATGTTATAGGATCTTTACCTTCAAAATTCCTCATGTTGATCTTTGGAATAAAATAGTTCCTTGGTAATGTATTAAAACCTTAATGAGGTGGTTCTTGAAGTAATGAATGATCACAACTTTGAGATTAAGTATTTTATTTCTCCAAATGTGAAAAAATACTCCCCATATGTGATCGAGTCTCAGTGGCATTGTTCTCCTTATTTTCATGATTTCCTTGTATTTTGAGATCTTCTCTAGGAAGTCTCTCATCTAGAGCATGAAAGATCATGGAAGACATGGAATTTTCCAATTCCTTCATGGGTTTTTATATTTCTTATTTATTTTCATCCATCTTGTTTTTCATGGCATCCATATTCTTTTCTATATGTTCCCAATTTTATGATCCAAAATGGATCCAGGAAGGCCTAAATATCAAAGTTCTTGGAATCAGATAAAACTAGCACCATTGTGTCGGGTTCGTCGCGTTGATTTTGGCCATATATTTTTTTTTCAAAAATGGACACTGTACGCGAAAGTTATCACGTTCTGATCAATTTCCTAAACAGGGAAAAAAAGTCAACTGGTCAAAGTCAACAATCAACAGGACGTACTACTGACGTCAGCAGTACGTCAACAGGGACACATGGCAGCATGAGGAGGTGACACGTGTCACTCATTTTTGGAATTTCCAGGGGCTGATGTGGACCAATCAAAAATTGACATGTGCCATTGTATGGATGTGACATGTGGCACTGTATAGATGTGACATGTTGTTGTAAATAATGATAATGTGGAAGTTGTATGGATGACACATGGAAGGAGACTGGGTAGTGATGTTGAATTATGGATGCTGACGTGGGAAGGTGATGTGGTAGTACGGANTGAAAAATGGACCAATCACAAGGTGCCATGTGGAACCCCTGATTTAGCCAATGTTAACTAGGCCAAAAATTTGTTACTTCCGACCTATCCTCTGACCAAAGTCTTCGCAACCACCAAAAGACTGACCGGACTACTCGTTGGAATTTAACCCCTAACTGGTACAAGTCCATTTTTTTATGGTTTCGTGCGGGTGTTTGGGGGTAGTTCCTAGTGGATGGGGGATACCTTTCCACCAGGACACCCAGATTTATGGTTTCCACATGACCCAGATAGGGGCTCGACCGAAATGTTAGGACCAGGGGTCTAGCCACTGGCCACATGGTTGCCTTGCGACCCGAAAAGGAGGGATAGACTAGAGGTTTAGGGGCCAGTGCCTAGCTCTCGGCCATATACAACACCCATATGCCTAGGGGATTGGAGAAAGGGTTCGATGCCTAATATTTTCAAATTTTTTGTTTTTGGACTTTATAATAATATTTTTAATGGTTAATTATGCTACTTTTATTGGATTTTGGCCATTTTTGGAGGATTTGGAGCGCAAAAAGAGGCCAGATCTTGGGGGAAAATTGGGATTTGATTCTCAACTCAAAATACTATAAAAACCATGTGTTTTTGAAAGTCCAAGGAGGGTCAAAGAAAGAAAAATGATAAAGTTTTTGAAATCCTAAGCCATTTTTATGCAGGGAAGCCATTGAGGAAGCGAACTTTGGAGGCTAATTTTGGGAGATACGCTTATCCTTTTTCAGTTCCGTCAATTGCGTTGGATTCTCGAGGTCGATAAGAACAAAAAAAGACTATTTTGTAATCCTTTTGATGCATTTCTTATGTACTTTTGAAGCATTGAAGATTAATAAGAAAGCCTCCCCCACTGAGACAAAGGCTCGGAGACGTAGGCAACCTTGCTTAACTCTGTTATCAAGATTGTTGTTATGGTTTGTTGTTCCTTATGTTTACTTTCTGATATGATTTATTTTTTATGGTTGCAATATTATTTCATTAATATCTTCGTCTTTTCTTAATTCCTAAGTGGTAATTTAACACATGCTTAAAACTCAACCAAGTCTTTTAAAGATCATTTTCAGATCAAGTGGTATCAGAGCAGGTTGACAGTTGGTTGTTTGAGTTTGCATGATTACCAGGGAAACGCTAAGTTGTCATGAAGGCAAGATTGTACAAGGATATCCAAAGATTGGATCGAGAAAGAGGGCATATTAAAGTGAGAAGATGGCATATCAAGAAGGAACGTCTCAGAACGAGATAGAGTTGAAAAATACTTTATTCTCCATGTCAGATATGGTAAAGGTATTATATGATGATTACATGGAATAGAAGAGGCCTTTTCAAGGGGAATCTTCAAAACGAGACAAAAGAGAAGAAGGAGAGGATCCTCCTAAACCTCCTCCTTCACCTCCTTCATCTCCATCATCTTCTTCTTCTTCAAGTATAAGTGCAACTTCTACCACAAGAAAGCATTCATATAAACATAAGCACGATATGCCATTACTTAAGCTTGATGTGAAATTTGAATTACCCATGTATGATGGTGAAGTCAATGCTGAGAGGATTGATAACTGGGTCGGAAAGATGGAAGTTTATTGCAGTGTGCAACAAATCAAATATGAGTCAACCCAAATCCAATTGGCATCGCCTCATCTTGCAGGAACAATACTCATCTAATGGAAGAGTAAGTTGCAACAAGGTACGCAACAAGTTCATAATGTATTGCCATCATGGAAAGACTTTGTTTTTGCACTTAGAAAGAATTTTTATCCTTTGGGCTATAAGGAAAAAGCTTTAACTGAATGGAAAAGTCTTAAACTAAGAAAAGGAAAAACGGTGCAAGAATACACGGATGAATTTTGTAAGATGGAATTAATGGTAAATATTCCATTACATACACAAGAAACTCTTATGAAGTATATAGGAGGATTACCTGCACATATTCATAACATTGTATTTATGTTTTGACATACTAATCTTGATGAGGTTTCTTTTCAAGAAACATATATTGAAGGAGGGAAAACAAGAGTTGGTGTATCAGGGGAATCGTCTTCAAGGAAAGAAGACAAAAGAAAGGGGAATGGAAAGAAATTAAGTTCAATGACTGTGAAGGAAGAGAATCTCTCTTGAAAACATTGCAATAAAGAAGGGCATGATGATGGCCATTGCTGACAATTGCATCCAGAGAAGAGATCGAAGTGGTTCAAAGAAAGGAAAGGGAGGAAAATAGTTGCAACAAAAACACGACCAATAGACTTGGAATATGATTCAGGTGATGAGACTAAAATCACAGCAGTTGGTTTGACAAGTAAAATTGGTGATGGATATGATTCTAGAAGTAAATTGTTTCATATAAGGTTCATAATGAAACATACTAAGATCGACACATTGATATATAGTGGATATCAGTCTAACTTAATTTTAGAGGAAGTGGTTAAGAAATTGGGATTAAACACTAAGATGCATCATAAACCTTACTCACTTAAATGGATAAGCAACAATCATAAATTGCACATAAAAAATAAATGCACTTTAAAGTTTGAAATTTCATCAAATTTTGTGGATGAGGTAACGTGTGATGTGGTGCCACTAAATGAATGTGGAATGGTCTTAGGAAATCCTTATTTATATGATCACAAAGAAATATTCTATAGGGAACATAATAAATATCACTTAACTAAAGAAGGAAATGAATATGTTGTACATGCTCATCACTTAAAAGCAAATCAATCTATTCAAACAATGAAACAATTAAGGAAGGCGGCTTATGCAAGCAACAAACCTATAATTATGCCAAGTAAAGAAGTTGATCTTAATAATGAACATAAGATGGTTGTAGAATGGAAATTCAATCATACTTTGCTTCAAAATAAGCTAATTTCATGCAAGCACATCAAACATATCAGTTCATTTGCAGTCATATTTATGATGTTATTGCTACTAATGTTTTCAAAATGGATCGTACAGGCCAATCCAGAGGTGACACATGGACAAATCACAGGGTGCTACATGGCACCTTGGATTTAGCCAATGTTGGCTAGGCCAAAAATTTGTTACCTCTGGCGGTTTGAACCTCCTACCTATCCTCCGACCAAAGTCTTCGCAACCACCAGTGGACTGACCAGACTACTCGTTGGAGCATAACCCCTAACTGGTACAAGTCCATTTTGTTATGGTTTCGTGTAGGTATTTGGGGGTAGTGCCTGGTCGACGGGGGCTACCCGTCGACTAGTGCGCCTGGATTTATGGTTGCCACATGAACCGGATAGGGGCTCGTCTAGAATTTTAGGAACAGGGGTCTAACCACTCGCCACATGGCTACCATGCGACTCGAAAAGGAGGGATGGACTAGAGGTTTAGTGGCTAGCGCATAATGATTGGCCATATGGAAACACCCATATGCCTAGGGGACCAAAGAAAGGGGTTGGTGCCCAATATTTGCAAATTTTTGGGTTTTGGACTTTATAATAAGATTTTTAATGGTTAAGTATGTTGATTTTATTGGATTTTGGCTATTTTTGGGGAATTTGGAGCCCAAAAAGAGGCCAAATCTTGAGGGAAAGTTGGGATTTGATTCTCAACTCAAAATCCTATAAAAACCAAGTGTTTTTGACACTACAAGGAGGTTTGGAGATAGCAAAATGATGATTTTTTTGAAATCCTAAGCCATTTTTATGCAGGAAAGCCATTGAGGAAGCGAACTTTGGAAGCCAATTCTGGGAGCTATGCTCAGCCTTTTTCACTGTCGTCAGTTGTGTTGGATTCTTGAGGTCAAGAAAAACACAACCAAACTAGTTTGTAATCCTTTTTATTCATTTCTGATGTACGTTTGAAGCATTGAATATTAATCAGAAATCCTCCCCCAGTGAGACAAAGGCTCAGAGACATAGGCAACCTTGTCAAACTTCGTTATCAATCTTGTTGTTATGGTTTGTTGTTACTTATGTTTAATTTCTCATCTGAATTCTTTATGATGGCTGCAATATTCTTTCATTAACATCTTCTTCTTTTCTTAATTCCTAAGTGGTAATTTAACGCATGCTTAAAACTCAACCAAGTCTTTTAAAGATCATTTTCAGATCATTTTCATTTATCTTTTCTTTCATATTATTTTCCATTTCCTTTTTTAGGGATTCTTGAGAATATGCTAAATCCACTAGTTTCAACATACTACCATTCATTTCATCAACTTGGTTCTTTAATTAGGATAGCATGTTTTTGAAATATTCATTTTCTTATGATGTCTTATGTGAGGTTTCTAAGAATTTTATTTGGTTTCGAAACCTTTTTTGGAGCCATGTGGGATAGACATAATAATGCTCCTCTATTTTCTCTTTATCACAAATTTTGAATCACGAAAAAAAATCTTCCAATCAAAAGTTATGCCAATTGTATGTTGTGTACCTTTGAAAACCTGATTTGGAGTAAGTCTTTCAGACAAACCTTCGTTCTGATGTATTTTAGAAATTTCAATCCATTTGAGTATGAAATTCCAACTTGTAGTACTTTGATATGTCTTCTCTATAATTCCACAGGTCTAACCAAAATTGGGTGTGGCAAATGAATGTTATGGTACATTTCCCAAACCTTGCTTTCTTTTGGTCTTTCCTGGAGAGCGAACTTGTACAAAATTCCACATTTCCAATATTTAATACTAGACTCTTAAAATTGTACCTAAAAATTGTCCTCTTTAAAATGTAACTAGTCTCATTGAATTTGGATCCTTGTTGAACAAGATATGACTATTTTACCCAGACCACATCTTTGAGAGTAGTTATAGGATTAGTAAAAAACCTTATTTTCCACAGGGAATATCTTTGAAAGTATAATGATCCATAAGTTGAAATTTTCACCAGAGATACCTTGATATGTCTATTAATAACCTCAAAGTTTCATTGTCAAAGTCATCCCAGAAAAAATGTTATAGAAAAAATTCTAAGATGATTTTTCGGGCGAAGAAAAACCTTAGGATCGAGGCTCTAATACCAAATGTTCTGATCCAATGTCTTGGAAAGTGATAAAATTTAATGCATATAGTCCAGTTCAAGGGGGAAACCTACGTTTACATTATATCCAATTTAGAATACAATATGAGATGAGATAAGATTATCCTAAGACTAGGTCTCCTTGGAATATATGTAGAAGACAAAGGGTACAATTATAATGAAAGAGTGGAATGAAGGGGTTCTAGCCTACATAAAAATATAACACAAGAAATATGGGTGATTGCAAGAATTTCCTGGCCAAAAAAGTGGCAAGGGCATGAGTAGGATTGTGCCCTCACAGGAACACGTGCACATTCTTAGGAATGCACACACATTCCTATACCTATAGGTTTGGATGTGGTCGAACCTCCATGTGGATTTCCACGTAGGTTTAGTGGCAGGAAGACATGAACATTCTTAAGAATGCATGCACAATATTAAGAATGAGTGTGAGGTCCTAAGAACATGCACATGTTCTTATTGATAAAATTATTTAAAGGGATCGAGTGCAATTTGTGCCCATTGTGCACAAATAACTCTCATGTTTTGTCTCATTGGGAAAATATAGCGGAGCTAGAGAGGAGGAAAAAAGGGAGGAGGGAGCCACCATGTCTAGGTATGTTACATTTTTCTTAATTTTAATCCAATTTAGTTATTCAACTTTAGTAATTTTCTCCCAATAATCTAAATTAAAAATAATTGTAATTTTGTATTTTAAATAAAAAAATGAACCTAATTTATATGCCATGGATTTTAAATTGTAGCATATATAATACAATGAAACCCCAAGACAATTTAAACCGCTCAGAATAAAACCAAGAAGATCAAAACCCCAAGCCACCACCACCACACAATGTAAACACTAAAATTGATGAGGGGTTGGTTATATTACGAACCCTCGAGGAACAATTAAGGGAGACTAGAGAGCCTAGGAGAGTCTCCTTGGCCACTTCTTTGGACATTACTATGCAGTCTGTTGCAAGTTCCCAAGGGAAAATGAACTCTATTTCCTATTATAGAGTATGAATGTATGAGTACTATAGCACTGGATTGGACAGAAACCAAGTCAAATAATCGGGCATTTCAAAACAACAAATGTTGTCTATTTTTAGGGATCCTAGAAATGGATCAGAACTACCATTGACCAGGAAATGCATCTCTATTGACTGGTGCATCCATCCCTAGATTAGTCAAAACTAGATGGATAGGTGGTATACGGTTTTTGATAAACCTCCTTGCAATAACAAGGAGATTCCCTTATATTTTCTGAGGAAATTATGGGATGAGATTATTATGGGTAAGAATGCCAACTACTTTGACATTAATGACTTCCATGGGGTGGATCGAGGGTCCACATAAGACTAAGAACATGTAAGGCATGACCCCATGTTAGGTCCTTGACACCCCAGATGAAGGAATGACCCCCCTACCTGATATCCTCCTATTACAGAGAACTTGAAATAGGTACAACTAGCCATCTCATCATTGACTTGTAGACTAGTCCAACACAATAGCTTTGTTGCACTATCTTGGCAGGAGGTTCTTGCCAGTGACATTGATAGAGGGGTTGGAGCATCAACATGCATAAGAGAGTACAGTGAGGAGAGGGCACATGGACATAGCATCCATCCATGCGAACCTCAAAAATGCTTGAGCTACGGGAAGACATGATATGGGCCTATAGAGCCCAATGGACAACATAGCTTCATGGAGGATGTTATTATCTTAACCCTCTCTATGGTTCATCGTTATATATTTATTTTTTATTTTGTGTATTTATATAGATATTTGATTGTATGTTGTTTTGCGGTTGTTGTGTCCTAACATTAGACCCTCTATGCCTATGGATGCATCAGTTCCTAGCCCCACCATTGATGCAACAGTATAGGTAGCATGTCCATTGGGTGCACTGTACACATAGGTATGTACATCACATTTGATAGATTCAACATAGTCATTTATTTATTTTATGAAATCCTCAATTTTTTTTATATTTTCTCATGTTTCTACAAGATTTGGCACCAAGGATTGTCCATCTGGGATGGACAAGTCACCAACGTCATAGGTATCATGTGTAAAGTTAAATATCCTATAATTCTCAAATTGTTTGTGTTTATGTTTTTGAATTTTACTATTTGGTACTGATAGTTTAATTTTCATTCATATGTATGCAGGACGCCGATATATTTTCTAGGTATAGTAGTATTGCACCCCCTAGGCACCTAGGAGTTTCTTATGGGTTACCATTCTCTAGGCCTAGGGTGTTGGAATCACTTGTACAACCTGTGAGGGTCCCTCGAAGCCCATTTATCTACCACCCACCCCCACCACCACTTTCGGCCCCATCGACAAAGACTTCCATAGAAGAGGTTATCTCAGAGTAGGTTGTACAACCCAGTGCTCCATCTACCAATGAATATCCATCAATGCCCGAGATATTCATGGTGAGATAATGCATTCATGATAATTTTCTATGTTTCGTGAATTTTTTTTACGCATATTTGTTTAATTTTCTTGAGTTGATCCTTGTAACTAATTCATGGTGGAATTGAAGAAATATTGGGATCACGGAGGAGGCTAACACCCTCATGATTGATAGTTTCATATGAAGTGAGTTGTCTTAGGTTAAATTACAAAGTACTATTTTCCTTGTCTATTCATTCATTGATGAAAATAACTTATAACATTGTTTATTCTTTGTGTAGTCTCCAGAGGAGCATCAAAGCATGCCCAAACCTAGAACATATCAAGGTGGATCATTGAGCAAGAGAAGAAACATATATCTCCAGTATTCTCCTAAGAGTGGAAAGGGTGGAAATGGTCAATGATTGACCAACTACTGCCATTTTGTATCTAGGCCACATTATAGATGTTTTTTATGTTAGGCACTTGTTGTCGCTTTGTATACTGGGCACGAGTTTTCATTTTATAAAAAATGTACAATTTGGATGATGTTGAGTATATATATATATATAGACACACACACACACACACATTTCATGGCACATTTTTTATGAATCTCATTGTTTCTACATTTGTTGTTGATGAATATATGAATTTCAAAGTGTTTGAATTCCAAAGTGTATAAATTTTATGTGTATTAATCCCTTGATTTTTTTCTAAAGTAATTATAAATACTTGCATTACACATTAAGGAATAATTTATGGTGTAAAAATACTTCTAAGTGCTAAATCCATAATAAATTAATGGTTCTCAAGTAGCATTGCTTGCTAATCAACCATGTATCTCTACATCATTGATAGATCATTCCTTCTGAATTATTTGCATGAATGTTGTGGATATCCATATTCTAACTCACATATAACAATATGGACTACCTCTTAAATTATCTCCATCTAAATCCAATGAAAATACACACTCAAATAGTGGTTAGTTGAAAATATTGTGACCTAAAAAATGGCATATTACAATAATTTATTATAGAAATAAATTGTATCATTTATCTTCTACATAATTGTAAGTCACTTAACAGTTTCAACTCAATGTTATTTTCTAGTTCACACACATTATTCCCCTCTTTCTATGCATGGAATATATAAAATCATTTGATTTATGTGTAACCCTTCATAAATACCAAAAAGACTAGTCAAGCACTCATTAATGCACACATTTGTTTAGATTGTGTAGTGGGTATATGTAAATTTTGTTAAGCCCGACAATTATTAATAACATTTATTCAATCTTCCATGATGTCCACTAAATTTATTGATTTTGATCAATAGAATGAGAGAGTTCACATGGAAACCAGATCTTAGAATGGGTATCATTTTCCACCTACAGGTAAAGGTTTTGAGGTTACATTTCATGACACACCATAGAAATTAATGCGATGCTACCAAAATTCCTCCAGGGAGACTTGTAACCATTATTATTTTCCCTTCACCATATATGAGATTTTACTGCACATTCCTACCCAATTTTTGGGTTAGAGCACACAAGGAGACAAAGGACCCTCCCAAACCCAATCCCACAAACTTGTTGATGCCATGCCTTGACATGCGATTTCCATGTCATGCCATTTTCATTCCTTTCCAAGTCATTACATGGCATGCCATTTCCATTTCCATTCCATTTTCAGAACCTTTCCATTCCTTTCCAAGCCATGCCATGCCATTTCTATGCCATTTCCATGCCTTGTCATATCATGCCATTGCCATGCCAATGCTATGTCTTGCCAAGACATGCCATGGCATGCCATTTCCATGCCATTCCATTTCCATGTCATTGACATGCCATGACATTTCCATGCCTTTCCAAGCCATGCCATTCCATTTCCATGTCATTGACATGCCATGACATTTCCATGCCTTTCCAAGCCATGCTATGCCATGCCATTGCCATGTAGATTCCCATGCCTTGTCATGTAGTTTCCCATTTTAACATATATAACAATAAATATAACTTTCCATTGTCATTCCATAACATTTCCATGGCTCGCCAAGCCAATAAATGACATTAACTAAGTTACAAAAGGATAAATATAACAACCCTTAACACAAGTAATCATTAAATGAAAGGGGGATGAAAATGCAAGCCTAAACAAGGGTTTATATAACAAATTCTCGCTGAAATGCAAGATGACACATAACAACCCTAGAATATTAAATAAATCAAGCCCTAGAATATTCAAGACATCATTGCTATGCCTGCCAAGCCATGTTATGGCATGTCATTTCCATGCATTTCCAAGCCACGCAAGTGTCACATAGCTTCCAAAGATGGCACATAACAGCCCTAGAATATTCAAAACATCAAACCATAGAATATTCAAGACATCATTTCCATGGCACATAAAAGCCCTAAAATATTGAAGACATCATTTCCATGCCATTTTCATGCCCTTCCATGCCTTTCCATGCCATGTCATTTCCATTCCATTGCCAATCCATGTCGTGCCATGCATAAAATTATTCCAATTCATGCCATGCCATTCCATGCCTAAAATATTCAAGACATCAACCCCTTGCATTGCCTTGCCATGCCATGCCTTGCCTTACCATGTATTTCCTTACCATTCCATGTCATGCCATGATTCCCCTTGCCTTACCATGCCATGCCATGTAGGACTTGTCATATCTTGCCTTGCCATGCCATGCTTTGAGATTGTATGGTATGGTATGCCTTTTCTTGGAATGATATGGTATGGTATGGTATGGTATGCCTTTCCTTGCCTTTCCTGGTCTGGTCTGGTATGGTATGGTATTGTATGGTATTCCTTGCATCGCCATGGTATGGTATGGTATGGTATGGTATGGTATGGTATGCATTTCCTTTCCATTTCCTTTTATGGTATGGTATGGTATGATATTCTTTTCCTTGTCATTGCCTTATATTGTATGGTGTGGTATGGTATGGTATGGTATGGTATTGTATGGTATGCCTTGCCTTTCCATTTCCTTGTATGGTATGGTATGGTATGGTATGGTATGGTATGCCTTTCCTTTCCTTGTATTTCCATCACCTTGCCTTTTCATTGCCTTGCATGGTATGGTATGGTATGTCTTGCTTTCCATACCTTTCCATGTCTTGCATTTCCTTGTCTTTCCTTGCATGGTATGGTATGATATTGTACGGTATGGTATGCCTTTCCTTGCCTTTCATGGTATGGTATGGTATAAATTTCCTTGTATATTTGGTATGGTACGGTTTGGCATGGTATGTATTTCCTTTCCTTGCCATGCCTTTCCATTTATTGCATTGCCTTGTCTTTCCTTGCATAGCCCTGCCTTTATTTGCATGGTATGGTATGGTATGGTATGGTATGCATATGGAAATAGTATGGTATAGTATGGTATGGTATGCATTGTCTTGGTATGGTATGGTATGGTATGGTATGCATTGCCTTGCCATTTCCTTGCATTGTATGGTATCATATGGTATGGTATGCATTGCCTTGCGATTTCCTTGTATGGTATGCATTGGAAATGGTATTGTATGGTATGGTATGATATGGTATGCATTGCTTTTCCATTTCCTTGCATGGCCTTTCCTTTCCTTGCATGGTATGGTATACTATGGTATGGTATGGTATGGTATGCATTGCCTTTCCATTGCATGGTATGGCATGGTATGGTATGCCATTTCCTTACCTTGCCTTTCATGGTATGGTATGGTACGGTATAGTATGCATTGACAATGGCATGCATTTCCTTTCCATTGTATGGTATACAATGGGAATGGTATGGTATGGTATGGTATGCATTGGCATTGGAAATGGTATGGTATGGTAGGGTATGCATTGCCTTTCCATTTCCTTGCATGGTATGGTATGGTATGGTATGCATTTCCTTTCCATTGCCTTGCATGGTATGGTATGGTATGGTATGCATTTCCTTTCTATTTCTTTGTATGGTATGTGTTATAGTGCAAGATTTAGGTTGGGAAAATCCCAACCCAACCACAAAACAAGTGCTACAACATGGGAATCCTACACCCAATCTCACCTTGATGTAGGTCCTGCACTTCAAGGGTGAATAGGTCACTCTAGGGATGGGATCCCAGTGACCCTATGGGGAATGAGATGGATATGGATAGATATGGAATTGAATCTCCTAGAGGTCAAATATAAATGTACTAAAAAGTGGGAAGAGATGCCTTGTAATTCAGGTGATTGTTTCCCCAAAGGTATAGTACTTCTCTAGATGATTGTACCTGCTTGAGACACAAGAAAATCCAACTGGAAATGATGTATGTTAGTATCGACCAAAAAGTTAAGATTTATGTCTCTAATTTTCATCAATAGATGAAATTTTATATCAGAAAGTAATACATTCAAATTAGCAGGTAAAGCATAAGTTCAATCAACAATATTATCAATGACTATGGAAATCAATTATGACTGAAAAATGGCACTTTGAGGATGAATATAAAAAGTTGTTATAACATGTATTTTCTGCATAAAATTACATCCTTATGGATGTATCATTCATTCAATTATATCATCAAATTACACCATCAAAATATGCCAACAATCAGCCCAAAAGATGCGCCCAAGTTATTAGAGTAAATGAGAAAAATTTAGGAGCTAGTCTAGGGTTAGTTTAGGAGTTATGGTTAGTAGTCTATCTATGTTAGATCAACCCTAATGGTTGTAGGTTATGGTTTGTAACAAAAATTTAATTGGTGGGAGAAAGGGGACACCCTAGTAGGGG
Organism: Picea mariana; assembly: GCA_032191745.1. Lineage (NCBI taxonomy): Eukaryota > Viridiplantae > Streptophyta > Pinopsida > Pinales > Pinaceae > Picea > Picea mariana. The sequence continues at coordinate 14,853 of JASDQU010247363.1, forward strand.
AAGACTCCTCTCAATGAGGCAAACCAACTTTAAGAAAGAAACCTTTCAAAAGATAAACATTTGTGTTTCCCAAGGCAATGATTTTATATCTCCAATGCAAAAAATATATGACTAGTGCCTTTATTATTTGGTTAATGGAGTCAAACAAAAGAAAGAGCTAGAGAATCTACCTCCTTGGGGGTGTAATCCCTTTTACTTCCCAAGGCAAGTTTCTCTAGCTAGGGTTTAAGATAAGAGGGTGTATTCCCTTATACTTCTCTTATCAAACCCTTGTTTAACCAATAACATGAAGCATAAAATGATGAATACTATGGTGGGAGAGTATTCCCTTATACTTCCCACCTAGCTCCTAGCACAACAATCCTTGACTTGAAAGAATGAGAGCATAAGAGTAAAAGACCATACCAAAATCAAGAAAGATGCTAAGATAATCCACCATAAAAGCTAGAAAGCATTCATCCAAGGATAGTTCCTCACTCCTCCATCAACCATTCAAAAAGATAGCCATAAAAAAGTGCGCAAGAGACAAATAGAGCCAAGTGTAGTGAAAATTTCAGCCCAATACTTCTCACAATGAGGGAGAGTTATGTTAAAATGAGATCTTATGATCTCTTATTTATACAAAATGTCACCAAGGTGACTTGTCCATAAATTAAGGGGTGAACCACAATACTGGGGGTCAACAACCCTAATCTTCCCCCCTTAACAAATTAATATTAAACAATTCATTTAAAATTTCACTTTTGCACAAATAAAACCCCAATTTACATGGACGTCACCCCGTTAGGGGACATTTTGGCACTAGGAGAAATTCATTGGTGATGTAGAAGGGTAGTAAGGCTTCCCAAAGCCATGTGTCAAGCATCCAAATGTATTCCTTCATGGTCAAAGCCTCAAACAACTCAAAACGTCCAAGTGCCAATGCATATCATCTCACCACCATGCCCTAGCCCCCCAAACATGATGTCAAGCTCAAAAAGGAGGACGTTTTTCCCCTCATAGGAAAATCATTTGGCAAGTGAGGGTTGGGATATGTTGTCCAAGTCATAGTCAATTCCTTCCAAGTCTAATATTTCTCATCCGCATGCGGCCCCCTGGCATCCAACCTGTGGGCTTGTAGCCCCATGGAAGCCCAAGCTAGGCTTGTTCTCCCAAAAATTTCCACCAATTAGGTCCTACAAAGACAAATGAGAACAACCTCCAAGGATCTCACATCATAACATCATGATAAGTGAATCCAATCAATAAATAATCCATCTAAGAATGTGCATCAAAAATCACTATATCAAACAATTAATTACTCAAAGACACTATGCGACTTGTCAAGCTTGAATATGGGGGGGTTGATCAGGTGTCCTATTGGGTAGATCTTTCCCTAGGTCAAGGATAGTTTCCAAGAGATCCCTCTCTGAGCCATGTAAAGTGGATGAAGTGGTTAGGGTCAAGACTCAATGGGCATAGGGATCATGACATACAATGGGTCGTAGTGTCTCATTCATGGCTGTCTTTGTAGAGGGTGTGTGGTACCTTTGTCCGCAATGCACTTTTCCAAGCCCATAAATTTCCTTTTATCTTTCTTTCTTTGTATTTTATTTCAATATAAAATAAGGAGAAGTTGAAGGCCACTACCTTGGTGTGGTGACTAGATGATGGCAATATCACCCACAAACACCTAGTGGAAATGAGAACGTTGGCTCGTGATGAGACCCCCTTTCTCTCATCC
>JASDQU010247364.1:3521-14474 GCA_032191745.1 Picea mariana
ACTAGGGAAGCTTGGTAGAGATAGAAACACTTCCACTTACGGGTTCTATTTGGAGTTAGGCCAATGTAGTTGGCGCTCTAAGATAGTCTAGCAGAGGACGGATAGGATGGGAGACAGAAGTAGGTTAGGAAGGAAGGATGAGTAGATAGTTGAGACATATGGGGATCTGTCCTGTGGTGGAATTTGATGCAAGAAAAATGTGTATATATAAATATTCTTTTATGAAATCAAAACACAGCTGTTTAAAACAAATTACTGAACTGGACAATTGTAATAAAATGATTTCTCACACAGAAAATGATTGTTGTCTTTTATAAAAGACTAGCCTTGCTGACTGGATTGAATGCTTGCATACATTATTAAAGAATGACAGTTTGATTACTAGTACATGCATGAGATTTGCATGTACTAGCCACACATGCATTCCTCATACATGTACACTAGTATGTATGAACCATGCTCTTTTCCTTGTACCATCTGATACCCTAACTTCGGGACGAAGTTTCTTGAAGGGTACGTGTATGTAATGCCCCTAAACTGATAGATGATTAAAGATTATTAAGAAAGATTTAATTAAGAAAGAATTACAATTAATAAAATAACATTGATTGCAGACTGCATTCAATGATCTGATAAACCAATTTAAAAGACAGTCAGTAAGAATGGAGATAACAACAGAGTTACGTATGCACAGGGTTGCGTATGTAGGGTGCGGTAGCCCATAAATCCCGAGGCAATAAAATTATTGGGGGATGCAGGTCGGAGGATGCGTGGAGGGGGTTGGTGGTAGAGTTACTACGTGAGGTGGCATGGAGGAATAAGGGATGAGAAGAGGGGGATGTGCAGTCCATTCGGCGGGGATGGATGTTGCGGGGCTGTGAGCTCAGGACCACTGTATTTGCCGGAAGAAAAGAGATTATGTGCACTATGATAATTGGCTGTGATCTATTGTATTGGGTGAGCAGAGGGCCTCTGGAATCTGTGTTTTGTGATGAACTGTTGTATTATGTGGTGAGCAGAGAGTTCTGCACCACAGTATCTACTGTGAGTAGCAATTTTCTGTACACTACTGTATTGGTTGTGATCCTGTGGTATTTTGTGGACTGTTGGCTTGTTGTAAGCAAGGAACATAATTTTTTGAACTGTGGATTGATCTAGGGAGGCACCGAGTTGCTGAAGGTTTTGGGCACGGAGGGCCAGGATATCCGTAGATATCCTTGAACTAGGTAGTTTTCCTAGTTGGCAGGGAGGACAATAGTTTTGGGCAGTTATTTTCTTGTTTGTGGCAGGGTAAATCTGTGTATCAGCAGGAGCAGACACAGCAAGGCAACAGAAATTAGCATCAGTATAAGGTATTTGTCAAGTTATGCATTTATCTCATTTTTACCAGAAAGTTATTACCCTATGATAAATCTAAATTACCGAAATTGTTGTTGAGAAAATAAATATATGATGTGAAATCATTATCTCCGTTTAGAAAATGAATTGTTTATGAAATTAAATTAATCCTTAGAATGATATGGGAATTACAGAATCCTCTATCAAAAACATATGTTGTAGCAGAGGTCTTTTTGATTTTTTTTCCAATTTTGTAACACTAGAAATCTTCGCTAAAATGCATTTTCCTTGTAGTTTGTCATTATCTCTATCACTGTAAATGATATACTATAATCAACCATTACATCTCAAATATGTACCAAAATCTATCCCATACCATGCATCAACCAAGTACAACATAAGGCTCAACTACGCACCAAAGAGTGTGCCTCATACAAACCACATACCAAGTGTATGGCTCAAATATATACTAATCTCACAAATATGTGCCTCTAACAATCAATCGTAACATCCATAAACAAACTACCAAGAATATGTATCAAGCATGTATCAATATAACCACAACATGAACCTCAACCATATGCAGCCAGGTACTAAAAAGGGCCTCTAATACATGCCTTAAGCATGTGTCATACCATCCATATCAAAAACGTCAAATAAACACATACATACCTTTACTTATGAATAAAATATGAAGCATACTATATCAGATGCTATAACAACTGTGTTTTCTAATCATGCCGTATTGCAACCTTGATCAAACATCCCTTTTCAGTCTGGTTTAGCCTCACTGGATAGAAGCCAGGTATCACACGAGGCCTCGCATTAGAGGCACTAAGAAACCCACGGGGGTGCCTCGTGGGATGCTAATAGTATAACGTGTGGGGATCAGCCAAACTAGGGTTTAACATAAAACACTCCCTCTCCTCTGCAATCCCAAAACTTTCACCTCCGTACTTCCTTTGTTGCCACATATACGCTATGAAAAAATTTACCAAAATATCACTTGAAAGATAGATAATCATCGAACTTATGTGTGTGTCAATGAGAGCTCTGTTGAGGAGTATTTATACTTTTAGAAGTGACTTCTTTGCTTAACCTTAGGTTCGACCTATACTTTCTTCTTATAATTATTTTACCATTTAATTGATGACTTGTAACTTCTTGTTGCAACCATTTATAGGCTTCCTAACCATTCTTTGAGGGTTTCAAATTCATGAGGTCATAACTCCTCAAACATGAGGAACCATGTGGCATATGACCTACCATTGGAAAGAACATGAAGAATACTATCCACCTACGAAGGGTCTATATGTACTTGAAATTTTATTCAACCTCATTTTACTTAATAAACTCTAGGAATCATGACCACACCTATGGGTATCTTGTATACTTCTTCAAATCATCTTTATGTGAGGGCCATGATTAAACCTAAGACATAAGGGGACCACTTTGGATACTTCTTTGATTATAACCAATACTTCTAGATGCTTCTAGACTCCCTCTAAATTTGACATCAATGAGAAATATTTTTCCAACAACACATCTTGTAGGACATCTCTCTCTCTTTCTTATGAATGTTTAATGGTGTTTTTCTTTATTTTCAAGTTTATTCTTTTTGGCACACTTAGTTATACTGAGACAAGGGGGGTGAATTAATACAAGACTACTTTTCTTTTCTCATTGAAAAATATCTATCAATTCATTAGTTTACAAACCATAAGAAGTTAATAAGAATATATATGAAAACATACAATGCACAATACACAAATATTTCACATGGAAACCCAAATGGGAGAAAACCACGAGAAGCTTTCATTATATTCAAGGGAAGCAACTTGCTAAAGATCTCAATCTGTTACAATGTTTACATGCACCAACTTGAAAGAGACACCAATTTGTTCACCTGAGAATCAAGTCACCAATATCTATACGAACCAAGATACAATTATAATATTTCTAGGTGCCAACGTGCTAGAGACACCAATACCCTGACTTGAGCACCAACTCAACAACACCTGTACATATATAATATTTCACAAAATACTTTTTCCTTGTAGTAAACTCTTCACCTGTTAACAATCAACAAGACATTTAGATATTATATTCTCGAGCTTACACCTCCTTTCCATATTTAGCTGATTGCATTATTATCTCTTTCATTCTCTAGCACCTGAAACCTCAAAGCCTCAACACCTTCATCCTCACTTACTTCTTCACATATTAATTCCTACACACACACCAAAAAATGGTTTCAAACATTTTTATTTATACCTGAGCTCATACATCCAATTCTTTTTCAATGCATGAAATTGTTTTCTTGGGAGATCGACTTCAAGTCCCTTGATTCTTCCCTAAAATCACGCTCTAAAGAACTTAGAATCGGTCCCAATTTCTTCCTTGTTTCATGCATGATTATTTCACAATCCACTAGGTTGATTAGGACATTAGGGTTCTTGAAACACACTGCATAAAATTCAACACCCAACCACTATATATCATTCCTTTATTATATCTTGATTTTCGATATGTGGCATTGAATGATCTTATTAAAAATTCAATCAGATTAACCAGGGTGTATAGCACAACCCCATCATGGAGACCACAGAGCCATGAGTTTCCCGAGCCTTCAAACACATGTTTTAAATTTTTACTCTGGTTCGTTATACCATTGTTCCATCGACCGATTGGCCCATCGGGCCTATTATCCCCTAGCCTTGGGATAACTAAGGAGATTATGTGTTGAGGCCCATAGGTCCTAGAAATGGAGTACCAAGAGCCAAATTAACTTGAGCATGGCGCCTCAACTTTGTCAACTGCAACAACATCCATCACATTGGATTGGTCTTGCAACAGAGATGGGTCTTCCTCCATGAGGTAATGAGTCTGGGTATCATGGTACGTGTCACTCTAATCCTCAAAACCTTTGAATATGTGCTTTTAATTATTTTTTCTTCTAACATGTTCTTGGACCTTACTCCTTTCCACTTGAGCACACCTAGGGGAATGTCAAGATGCCCTAGTAAGTTGGTTCCCATAGGGTTTGAGTTACCACTGGGGGGATTCATGAGATTTCATCATCTTCTCCCATGATACTTACCACTTTTCATCTTTTTCCCTCTCATCCATCCTATTACACTAGTCCCGGAATTGGGTTGGACAAATATCTAAGGGTTGTACCTTGCCTTGTGGGAAGAAGGGGCTAAAGGCCCAGAGGGTAAAAGTAGATGGAAAAATACAAAACCCAAAATAATGAAACCTTGAGATGATTTTCCCAAGGATCCCCGAGAAATAAATAAAAAAATTCTCAGCAAGAAACATAGTGATCCATATTCAGATCCACGAGCTCGATGGGGCTCAAAAAGGCCTAAAATGCAAAGTTGTCAGAATGGCGGAAAAATGGACATGTGCGTAGGCCTTGTCGATAAGAACCCAACGCAACTTGAATGGACTCAAACAGATGTCGTATGCTCCTCATGTCATGATATGTTCATTTTTCCAAATAGGCAAAAAAATGTTGATTTTACAGTCCGTACAGTTCGACGTGGCAACTGACTGTACAAGTTGTACGGCTGTACAACTAACGTGTCAACACAGTTGGTGTAGACGTGGAAAATTATGTATAATTGATGTGGAAGCTTCAGGAGATGACACATGGAAGGTTGACTGGGCATATGGAAAAATGACATGTCATGTACAGATGGTCCAATCAGAAAGTGACACATGTCACCCTTACAGTGGTGACAGATGGCACATCCATACTGCTTACATGGCGGGCATATAGAAGAGTACGGTCAGATGAAAGGGAAGGTACACTCGGCACATAGGTGGACCATCTAGTGTTGGACACATGGCAGTAAGAGAGCATATGGAGTGGTGCCACATGGCCCAGAAATGGGTTTCCATGTGGCACCCATGGATTGGATCAATGTTTCATTGAAAGCATTTGGTGGTCTCCACAAGTTTCAAACTCGAAACCTATGGTACGGGATAACACTTGGTGGAGAGATTGGATACAAATGTGCCACGATGTAACTTGTTATAACAAGTCCACCATAAAATAGTTAAAGTGACAATTATGTATTGGTGGAGGTGGAAGGGGGCTAGGGCCTATCCCCAGCCCAAGGGTTTATTGATCCACATAACCATAGCCCAGCTATACGGGCGCTCCATTATACAAATGAGAATGGGCTTGGGGGCCAAGGTATAAGGGATAACCACTGCAGGAACTAAGCCCATGTGACCTGTGGGTAAGACCAAAGGCCAGGCGTCCAGTTCGGGACTTAGTCCCATGGAGTGTTGATGAGTGACCAGGGTTTACGGGATGAGGGCCACTGCAGAGCCCTTAGAGGCTAGCTCTTGGCTACATGGTGCCATGTGATTGAGTATTACGGGAAGGCACCAAGAAAAAGGGGCTTATCCCTTTATTTTATACAAAAAATTGTTTTCTAAATTTAGAATAATTATTTTTGGTGGATTTTTGGCTTGTTTTTGGAGATTTTGGCCAATATTGGGGGATATTGGGCCGTTTTTGAGGCCAAATATTAGGGGGAAGTTGGGAGATGGTTACCAACTTCATATTTATATAAACCAGTCATTCCTAAGGCCATGGAGGAGATTTAGAGCAGGTTTATGCTGAATATATGCCAAGCCAAAGCCATTTTTATGTAGGGAAGTTGTTGAGGAGCGCACCTTTGTGGGCCATTTCTGGGAGCTCCGGTCATCCGATTTGAGTGCCAATTCTTCTTTTGGGTTCTTAATATTTTTAAGAACAAGACCATATAATTTTTGTAACCTTTTAACACTGTTGTGATATACTTATTGATTTTTGAACAAAAATAAGAAAGCCTCACCCACTAAGACAAAGGCCCAGAGACGTAGGCAAGATTGTCGAACTCCTTTATCACATTAGTATTATGGTTTGCTTATTTTTCATGCTTCATTTCAGTTTTGTACATGTTCATATGGGTATTATATTTATTCTATAACGTATTCTTATTTCTTAAAGCTTCCTAAATGGTTAATCAAAACATGCTTAATAACTCAACCACAATCATTTAAAAGATTTTTTGGGATCAAGTGGTATCAGAGCTAGTTGACGTTTGGATTTTAGTTATGAATGTTAACCAAGGAAAATATACTTCATGGTGAAAGCGAGCTTGTTGAAGAGAATCCATTGATTGTATTGAGAAAGAGAACTTCTCACAGCGAGAAGATGGCATCGAAAGAGGGACTTTCTCAAGATGAGAAATATTTTCAAAAAAAATTCTTTGTTATGTCGGAGATGATGAAAGTTTTGTACGAGGATTACTTGGAACGGAAGAGACCAATTTTTGGTGAATCTCCAAAGGGAAAAATTGAAGGAGAGGATCCTCCTCAGATTCCTCCTTCACCTCCATCATCACCTCCTTCTTCTCCTTCTTGTTCAAGTTCAAGTTCTAAATCCAATGCAAAGAAACATGTTCATAAACATAAGAATGAAATGTCATTATTAAAAATTGATGTTGAATTCGAATTACCCATATATGATGGTGAATTTAATGCAGAGAAACTTGAAAATTGAGTCTGATAGATGTAGGTTTACTGCAGTGTGTAACAGATCAAGGACGAGGCCACACAAATCAAGTTGGCATCATTGATACTTTCAGGCACAAAACTCATTTGGTGGCAAAGTAAGTTGCAAAACCAAAGACAACAAGTGGGTAATGTACTTCCATCATGGAAAAGTTTCATTTCTTCACTTAGGAAGCAATTCTATCCTTTGGGTTATAAAGAAAAAGAGTTAATTGAATAGAAACATTTAAAACTAAGAAAAGGACAATGTAGAGTCTATTTATTTTTCAGGACTCAAAATAAATAATTTTTTTCTAAAATCTCCTACTGAATTTAGTTTATAATTTCTTTCATTATTTTCTTAAACCGGAAATAAACAACAACAACATATTGATGATAACAACATAATGAGAAAAACAACAATAGCATAATAACAACAACATAGCAGCAGAATAATGATAACAACATAATAATATCAGAAATAACAGTAGAATAATCATAGCAACATCATAATACATACCTCCACCTACAGGTTGGTTATCTAGTCCCTTTTTTTTCTGATCATGTTCTTGTTCTTGCCCAAACTGAATATTAACCTCCCAACCAACTAGGAACAACCTCTCTGGCTCCCTAGCTCTATGAATCCTTGCAGTTTCCTGGCCCCCGAGCAGAAAATTCCTAGCGACAACAGTGCCCTGTGAGAGCTTCCCAAAAATTGTTCCTCCAATTTCCTCCTCCTCCCTCTTAGAAATTTAGAAATCCCAAACATAAATAATATATCCCTCTTGCAATTCCTACCCTTGTTTCTTATCCTCCTCTCTCAAATCCCCCTCAATAATTCTCAACCACCTTATCTCCCCATTAATTCCCAACAACCTTATCCCTCCATTATTTACTTCACCCACCTTTTAATAATAAAATAATAAAGACTCATTAATATATTTTAATAATTAATGAAATTAATATTTATCATTCATGATAATCACATATTTAATTATGGTTGTTACATACACCCACCCTTCAAGAAACTTCATCCCGAAGTTAGAGTAATTTACAATACAAGGGTAATGACACATTGTTCATACATCCCCATCAAATAAACAACATTATCAGTAAGAAAAACAAAAAACCTATACATACTAGTGTACATGTGCAAGAAATGCATGTGTAGCTAGCACATGCAAGACTCCTGCATGTACTCATGACAATAATTATCACACCTATAGTAATTCTTGTATGTGTCCAATCCAATCAACAAGACCATTCATTTCATAAAAGATAGTAAACTATTTAAAATGTTCGCAAAATCCCTCAATTATAATAATTTAGCACAACAATGTTCATTTAGATAATTGTAGTTCAGTTAAGAAATTATAAATATACATATTTACATATTCTCTTTTCACAAAGGGAAAACAATAAATTCCATTATAAGGAAAAATCCCCATACACTCTCAACTATTTCTATCCATCCTTCCTCCCTAACTTACTTTTGTATTCCATTCCTGTCCTTCCTATGTTGTACTATCTTGGAGCATCAACTATATTGACCTAACTCCAAATAGAACCCGTAAGTGGAAGTGTCACTCTCTTGACCAAGCTTCCCCAGCAGGGAACTGACAGTCATCATCACACGTCTAGGGGAGCATGATCTAACACCACCCTCCCATGACTCCAGGTTTCAGAGGATACACAGTGGGAAATGCCTCCACCCCTCCTAATAGGACTAGGGTCCACACCCTACCATGGAATATATAGTGGCACTATGTTGCTGGGAATTTTGTCATTGTATATTCAGTTTTAGGCAGTCTCACAACCTGAAAAAGAAAAATTGCACTGGTCCACATATCATAGAAATGCATTGGAACCAACATAATTTCACATATGAGATTCATACCATATTGTTTCTCAGTCGGTGTTCACGATATCAACATTTTATCATTATTATTCTTTGTCTATTTCATAGCCTATTGACCTACAGATTACTTTATAACAAAAACTCATACATATATATGCATTATCATCATGTAAATGCATTTAACCATAATCTCAATTTGGTATCCATGTACCAAGAACTTTAAATGTCAAAATGTTCAAGTTAGAATATATTGCATAATATCCATCATAATTCAAATAACGTTAAACATTCATAGAATTGACATTCACATAGGTTCATACGTCTTAAAAGTTCAAGTGTATCATTAATAGTTTCACAGTGAATAGAAAATAAAGGTTATTAGGCCTTCAGTAATTCTAGTTGTCTAAGTCAAAAGGTGACATTACATACACCCAAACTTCGAGAAAACATATTCCCGAGGTGGTAAAAAAAGTGAGGGATGATCTCGTTGAAAGGTCTTTGCATCCTCCCAAGTAGCAGATCTCGGACTATATTGGCTACTACTAGTTGAAACCTTAACTCAATTTTATTAGTTTTCTTGTTAGGTGAATCTTATATTGAGATTTATATAACTTTCATTAATCCATGCATATAATCCCACCCGTAATACCTTTCTAATTATCACCAATTACTATCGGCTTAATTATCTCTCTAACTCGAGTGATACATCAAATATGGCATTAATGAAGTTTCCCATGATTAGGATCATTTATGAAGATATTGATAATCCATCATTCTGTGAAGCAATCATTTCAGTAATTTTTTTTTTTTAGTGATTATTCTTAATCAGTGACCTTCTTGTTAAGTAATAAAGATTAGGTATTGATGAGGCAATGTTGAGGATATGGATCTCTTCGTCATAACTGAAGCACAAAAGGTTCTCTACCTACAACAGTATTACAAAGCACATACATGTTTTGAAGTGAACCATTTTTACCATGTCTTAGTAAGCATCTTCAGAACAAGAATCAATTTCTTACTAGGGTCCATTCCACATTTTATAATTAATTGTCTTAAGGACTTATTTTATTCATAATTTCTCTTCATACATCTAAACCTTATCCTTTATACCTACATGATACTTATCGATTTTGGCCCCTATACCTTTCTGGTTGCATCACTAGCATTTTTCAAGTTCCTTCCCTTTACTACGAAAGAAGTCTAGTAGTTTGATGAACATTCATCATTTATCATTCCACTTTTAAATTTGTTTCTATATAGTGTTAGGGAAATTTCCCTTTAAGTGAACATCATAAATGATATGTTGAGAACACATTTCTTCTAACAAAATTTTTGATTTAACTTTAATTCCATCTTCATACACACTAGTGGTAGATAGTAATGTTTTTAGTGACTTGCAATAACTTCCATTATTCCTTAGTAATGAACTTAAATTGACTTAACAAATCAAATCATAAATAAGAACAAGTTGTGTTAATATTACGTCAATGATTAGCAATTCGTCAAAATTTCTTACCACAACCCAGGATGTAATAGAAGATATCATCACGAAATTTCCCTTTAACGTTTTGAACTCAAGTTTTGTTCACAACAAAGGCCCTTATGGTATCACTTAGGCTTTCGTTATATTATTCTTTAACATCGCTTCTATATTTCATTAGCATTCTTTATATTGTATTGTCTAATTTAGCATTTATTTTACACCCGTCCATCCACTCTTACATTCACTACCACATCATCATTTCTTAACTCAAAGAATACTTATATTATTTGTAAACTTATCATCTTATTATCTCATTAGCTCATAAACCTTTTATTGCTTACTCCAACCAATTTCTTTCACTTTTATAGAACACATTCAATTTATCACTTACATAACATGCTTCACTATTCTTAATCCACAATTATCGTTTTTTTCTTCCATATAATACATCATATTGCTAATTCATGCATTTCCAATCCACCTTGAACTTAATTCTAGCTCCATATTTAACCTCCCTCCTACTTTTTATCCAACCTTCTATCCTACTTTAAAACATCATTATTTATCCTATCCATTTTTATTATTTCCTTCACATAATTGTCTTAATCAACTACCATCAACTATGCACCCTTATTTTACAACTCAATGCACTAATAATATTCATAGTCAATTCATTACCCTTACCCTGAGTTGATCTCATTTATTTTTCACCTTATTCTTG
>JASDQU010247367.1:7752-29233 GCA_032191745.1 Picea mariana
CTAGGCTCAAAAACAATTGGTTTCAATTCTCTTACCATCGACAAATATAGTGGTTTCAAATTTGAATGGTGGTTATCAGGATTCCATGAATATGGTATATCTTCTCTTTAATGTATTTGGTGTCAGAATTTGAATCTATGTTCTCTATTCTTTGGTGTATTTGGTCTCTAGTTTCATAGATTGGTTACTCATGGTAATTGTTATTTGGTGCTTGGTCCATGAGTTCATGTTCATGATGCTTGATGTGTGGATTGGATTGCCTTTGCCAACCATCGAAGCAGTTGTGAGTTGTAGTTTGGGTTGGTTACTGTGTGGGGTGCTCTCTCATACTAGTCTTTGGTAACCGATGATTTTGTGATGGCACAGTACCATTACATATGGTGTTGTTATGATTGCATAAGATTGAAATAGTGAAAGAGTAATAGCAAAATCATAACACAATGTGATGAACTAGATTCTATGTTGGATCAGGTGGAAATATGAATTTTCCCAAAATGTCTAAAAGGAAAATAATGCTAGGCACAGGTGTAGTGGACACAACCAAACACATTGCGAATGATTTCATGGGTGTTCACAGAGGAAAACACACGAAACTCAATGTACAGGTTCAATATTTATAGTTTCTAGATGGTGTTACACATCAAATTTTCACACCTAGGTACCTCGCCCTAAGTGTCACAAGTGGCGTAAAAGTGCCATATGTACCTTGCTAAGTGTCACATACACCTCGACACCATGAAATAACATATGTCACAATCCCTAGTCAATGTGGAGGATAAATATGTTATAAGAAGGTCAAAATACTATGTGTACATGAATTATCATTAATATTCATGAAAATGAAATTAATTTAGTGTGAGAATCCACCTCACATTTAGTTTCCTAATTTCAAGGAGAGGTTGAGAATCTCATGGATGGTTGAGATATTTTCGCAAACCAAAATCCTAACTTGGTGGATCTTGAGAGATATTTCCTCCTTGAAATCCTTGAGAGATATTTCCTCCCTAAAATCCTTAAGAGATATTTTCTCCCTAAATATCTTGGAGATCCCATTTTAGTGGATCTGATGAGTGATCCTCTCCATGGTGGTTAAGCCTCCAAATCCTATATAATGAAGGCTTTCCATGGAGAAGAAGGAAGGTAGATTAGAGGTATCAAACTTATGATATTGGGAGGAAGCTTTTGGATATCAAACTTATGATATTGGGAGCACCTTGTAAGGGCTAGACGAAGAGGACTTGGAGAGGCTGCTACAACTACATGTACAGATTGTAAGTATCTTTTTAATGTTCTCATTAATATATGCTTGGCATATTTCCTTCTAGTTTATGTGTCTTTACATATGTTTGTCTACTGTAGATGAATTTGTTTAATCTAGTATGCTAGAGTAGGAGTTTCCTTGTGTCTCTTTGTTGTCCGTGGTTTGCAGGTATCAAGTTGTGCGGACAATTTTGGAGATCAAGCTCAAATTGGAGCAGCGAAGACAAACACTGAAAGTAGGTGCATCACACCCTTTCTCCCTCTCTCTCTTTTTAGTTAGTTAAAAAAATGTCAAAGGGAGGTTAGTGTCCATTTGCATCTTTCTGTCTCGGTATTAGGGGTCTAGAATCCAAGGGAAGATCCACTTGTCCGCAGGGGGGTTTTTCTATAATAGAAATTAGCGACTCCACTGGGGACACATTCTCAAGGAGGGTAACACATGCTCGATACAACTTACCGAAGGTGAGTTATATCGAGCACGTGTTACCCTCCTCGAGCTCGTTAAATTAAAAATAGGTACTCATCTATTTGGGTGGAGAAAAAATTGAAGGAAGTGGGTCAAGTTTTTGAGAATCTTTTATGAAAGCTATTGTCGCCCTTGAACATGGAACCTGTTTGCATCTCGTCTTATAGTTGGGTAATCTGCTTGTCTCTGAGTCATACCAATTCCATGTGTCGCCATACTTTTTCATCCAGTCGAAGAGTGATCTTATTGTCGTCACATTACATTCTTGGTACTCGTCGAGTCAATGATGCCAAGTTAGTTGTTGTGCCTCATCATGTTCAAGGGAAGTTTCACTTCAAACCATTCATCTGCAGTATTGCCAGTTTCCATTTCTTGTGTCAGTCCACACTCATTCCATTCACCATCTTACCTCACTTTCCTATCTTAGTTTCGTGTCGATGATGGGGGATACATCAAGGCCCTCCTTCGACAAGTCTTTTCCTATCGACTTCAACACATCATCCGAGAATTAGACTTAGAAACCAATTAGTACTTTGGGACTTGCATTCCTCAATGGCAGGCCTCCTCGCCTTCAACAATAAGTTTACATCATTGATCTCTGATCAGATGATTCCACGAATGTTCGACTTCAAATCATTTATTCACATTCATTGGATTGTACTAAGGTACCTTGAGAGTCATTGACATCATTGGTGATTTCCCTCGCACTTGTTAACGGTTTACCTCAATGACCGGGAATCAAGTGGTTTCTACCATGTTCAATATCAAAACATCTATTCACATGGATAGATTCGTGCCACATCGAGATTGGGATGAAGAACCTGGGTTGAGCATTCACTATGTATTCTGTTTTTCCCAGGCTACAAAGGATATTGTTAGCGACATTTCTTGTCCTAGGCACAAGAGTATTTGGGTCTGCAAGTTGCTCGAGAAGCGCCCGAGCGCAGCATGGAAAAATCTCGTTTTAAGGCTTCCAATCAAGTGGGCGGGTGAAATTACGTTGTCAACAGCCCGGATTCATCCATAAGAGAAGATCAACGGTCAGCGGGATATCGGGGCTACCAAGTTGACCGATGTATAGCGTTAAAGAAAGCGACTATATGCCAAGACTGATTCTGGGGCATCCGATCCAGTGACACATAGCGCGAGATCTAGTTGGCATATCGGCATTCGGGATTTTGAAGGGTGAAAGTCCCTCATCATCTCATATCTCGAAACCTCGAACCCCGGGGTGCCGAAAGCGCCCAGAGTTGGGCCCGCAGTATCGTGAAGCAGCCTCAGCCGTTCATCCACAGGAGACACCTGGCACGCGATCAGGCTCCCCGCCTTTTCGCCCATCGCGACTTCGAAATGAAAGGAATAGCCCCGTCATATTCCCGATGCGCGAGGTGCCGGGAGTGTCCAGGACCCGGGCCCACAACATCACCGAGTAAGTTCGCGGCCGTTAGATCTGAGAGGGACACGTGGTGCCCAATTAAGCCATCTCAGCATCTCGCTCATCACAGCTGTGAATAAGCAAGGATTAACTTCTTCCATTTGCAAACGCCGAAATCGTCTTGAGAATAGACACAGGTCATAGCCCATGGTCACTTGGGAAAGAAAGGATCTGTGAAAAAAGGGGCCAAAGGCGTTGAGTCTAGTCGTCGAAAGGATCGTTGTGATATCCATGCGCCATCTAATCCGACCTTAGTCTTGGTTTTCACCTGGAGTAAATGAAAATGAGAAGGGGTGGTTGAAACCTCTCCTCGGGCATTAAGTGTAAAGTATGGATAATCTGGCAAGCGGTCTGCTCGAGAGGATCCTATGTACCCATTTTTCTAAATAAGCCATGCCGAGTCCTCGACCAACCGGAGGAGGTCTGCACATGCTAGCTCGACACTTAATGGCTCGGATACTCCCCTTGCAGGAGCCATGCGCAGTTAAGGTGGCGTCTGACAAAAAATACCCATCCGAATTTGGCTGAAGGGACATCAAGCCCGGATAATTGAGCACACCAGTGTTAGGTGATTTTCTTTGAGTATATAAACTCAGTCTTGGTATTTTGTAATCTATTGATGGTTGAGCAAGGCTCCCGATTGTAAAACTTTAATGAAGCATTGTTTTCTTGGTTATGTGTGGACTCTTGAGACTTCTTGTCTTATGAATGTCAGCTTCTTTCACGTCTTTGTTTACACTGTATTAGAACGGCTCAGAATTGGAGAATCCAGTCGAGTTGTAACTACTATAGGATGATGTAGATTGGATCACTGTAACAGTTGCATTGTTTCTAATCGGTCCTTGTGATTTTCTTAGCACTGAACGACTTGGAATTGGAGAATCCAGTCAAGTCCCCCCTTTCAGTTTCTCAAAGCTCTGAACCAGAGGATCTCGCACTCAGAGTTTTTTCTTCTACAAACTACCGAAAGAGCCTGTCTCTGAGGTAGTTTGTCCACTCCTCTCATCAAGTTTTCAACCTGCTCATTTTCAAGTCAACCCACTGACTGAAGTTAGATCAAGACCTCCTTTGTTTCTCACATGCCGGACCTAGTCCCTGAGTTTGAGTGATATCTTCCCGAGTCTCTACCCATTTGATCACCCATTAAAACTATCATGACATAAAACTGATGGGTGTCGGGCTCTGCTCCTGCAAGTAATCCAGGAGCGACTCCTGACGCTAACATTTCCTGTGCCGTTGCCGGGGACAAAGTTGGAAATCTTCCCTAGGATTGAACGACATTGAGCCTCTGATTCTAAAGGTGCATCAAGCATCAGAGCCCTTGAAGATTGCTATTGTGCACCTGGCGACTCCATTGTGACGACTCCACTGTGGCGAACCTGCCGTGTCAATTGTGGCTTTCAGAGGCAGACACACGCGGTCCCATCCACATCTGCCTCTAGATACACTTGAGACTGAGTGGGAGGTGGTCCTTGGAAGAGGAAAGGCCTCTGAAGGAGAAGCTATCGCTACTGAACCAGGTAATCTGCCATCTCCTTCTGTAAGAACTCCATTTTCTCATCCTCAGTTTCCTAGCAAACTGCTTTTTGAAGTTTCCCGTTTCCTGAATTTCGGGAGTGTTCCTGTTGAGGTTTCCCCCCCTGGTCTGGGATTAGAGGGAGAAATCCTTGTCACTCCCATTTCTCCTGAAGTTGTACCTTGGCATAAACCCAGGACCACAGAAGATTTTCCCACTCCTGGCTTTACCGCTCCTCCTTTTGTTACTGTTGCCCCTTCTCCACAAAGAGAAGCATCCATCAACTTAAGCTCGCTAGCCTTCTCCTTTAACCCCCTATTGTTTCCCACTCCCCTCAAAAGCTCATCCCCAACATCCCCTTTTCGGGCTCCTTCTCCTCTGAGTTCCCCTCCACATAATATCCCTATGGCCGGAGTAAATCCCCCTATGACCACAATGGAGGCCATCATAGCCACTAGGTATGCTCCCCTTGTGTTACCTCAGCCTCTCAATGCCCTCCCAGCAGATGGTTACCTCAAACAGCTGCCCAAGTTTACAGGCAAGGGGGACGTAACCGCAGAAGAGCACCTAGAAGCCTTTTACAGTTTTACAGATGATAATGTTATCATGCATGCAGAGGTATGGATGAGGATTTTTGTCCATAGCCTTCAAGGCAAGGCTAGAAAATGGTTCAAGGCCCTGCCCCCCAAATCTATTGATGGGATCGAAGCTTTAGATAATGCCTTTTTGAGACAGTGGGGAGATAAAAAAGACTTCATGTATTACATGACAGAGTTTGGGTCTTTGAAGAGAAAGGGAGGAGAATCTGTCTCCGACTTCTCCAAGAGATTTAATAAAATGTACAACAAAATCCCTGATGAGATAAAACCCTCCGAATCTTCTGCAAAGATCACCTATGCTAGTGCCTTTGACCCTGATTTCTACCTCCTGTTGAGGGAAAGAAGAGCCACTACTCTGACCCACATGTAGGATGCAACCGTGGAGGTAGAGTCTAACATATTGGTTGTTGACTGACTCAGGAACACTGCTGGTAGAAACATATCCAGGCAGAGACCTGAAGCTTCCTCATCCAGTCCCTCTCCCCTGCCCCTTTAGCCAGATGAGACAACTAGAGTACTAAAATCACTTTTTGCCAGAATGGAAAGATGGGAGTTAGAAGGGAAGCCCATGTACATAAATCCTCAGAATGTTGATGGTAGAGGTTTCAAGAGACCTAATAACAATGGACCACAGGCTTTCCCAAGGGAACCAAAGGGGAAAGATAGGGAAGATCAAAGGATTCAAACCCCTCTCCAAAATAACCTAGTTACTCATGAGGGAGGGGAGGAGATAGACGAGTTCGACCCCGAAATTCATTGTGTTGAAGAAGCTCCTCCTTTTCCCCATTTGACTCAGTCTGCATATGAAAAATCCCTAATGAACATCCAAATCCATGAGTTAGGTAAGGGAGAAAGGGCCGGTCACACCTCTAACAGATACAATCTCAGGTCAAGAAAGAAAGAAGGATACTTTGACAGCCAAGACCAGCCCCTCATAGCAGATAGGCCTACTAAATCCGCAGTAGCCACTACTAAAGAAAAGAAAACTCAGAGTGCTTCGCCAACAACCAAGGAGCCTGTCACTGAGGTAAGGGAAGCTCCTAAGCCTATCCCCTCCTTTAATTTTGAGCATGAAATTCAAAAGATTAGAATTCTCGTTCCCCTTTCCGAGCTAGTTAAAAATGAAGACTTCAAAAGGTCCCTCTCCAAGCTACTACAATCTGAGTCCCCCCAGCCTCCCTCTGACTCAGTGAACCTCCAAGATGAAAAGCCAGCAGTTGTTCTAGGGCCCATGGTAGAAGATAGAGATGATTCATCCCCTCCCTTCTACACATCCCTGAACATACATGATAAAGTGCTGCATAAATACCTCATGGACTCAGGGGCTTCCCATAACCTTATGCCCAAAATAGTAATGGAAGAGTTGGGACTGGAGGTGACAAAAGCTTATCATGATTGTATTCTTTTGATTCAAGGAGAGTGCAGTGTCTAGGGGTCATCAAAGACCTAGTGGTTTCTCTGTTTCAGCTGCCCATGAAGAGTGTGGTCATGGATATTTTGGTAGCTGACGTTCCCCCCAAGTTTGGCATGATGTTGTCAAGATCTTGGATTAAAAGACTTAGAGGAACGTTACATATGGATCTCACATATGCCACCATTCCGGTCTTTGGAGGGGAACACAGAAGGTTGTACAGGGAAGCCCAACTAGCCTATATTGTCAGTGACGAAGCAAACCCCACTAATCACCCCATCTTTGCACTTGACACTGATTTAGGGTCTAGTTTGTTACAGATCACTAGAGCTCCTGAGGTCCCTTTACAGATCAGAAAGCCGCCCATTCTTAATCTGCAGATACCTCCTCCAACCACCTCTGTTTGGAAGATGTTCTTTGATGGAGCTTCCTCCAATATAGGCGTGGGCGCTGGAGTGATTTTCATATCGCCCTGCCAAGAGACCATATCCATGCCATACAAGCTGGAATTTGAAACTACCAACAATGTGGCTGAATATGAAGCTCTTGTTTTGGGTATGAGGGATGCAAAAGAAATGGGAATTAAAGAGGTGTCAGTGTTCAGAGATGCAGAATTGATAATCCAACAGGTCAGGAATGTTTATTGGGCCAAGCATCCTCAGCTCAGGAGTTACAGAAACTAGGTATGGGACCTGATTGATAATTTCTTCTCAGCTTTCAACATTACTTTTATCCCAAGGGAAGAAAATACCTCGACCGACTCCTTAGCAGTCTCGGCTAGTCTGTTCAGGATCCCTCTGTCATCAAAGATCCATGGTGAGGTCGAAATAAGATACATACCATCCATCCCGGACAATGTAAAGCATTGGGAGGTATTCGAGGACGATCTTGAAATAAAAAAAATTCTTCAAACCGTCGATGAGTTTTCGGCATTGCACATTGATCAGGATCTTGATCCCGAAGGTGACCCTCCCTCTGAGATATTCTTAAATAAAATCGTTAATCACCAGATTATTCAGCTGCCTAGCAACCACATTCCAAGGGGACTAGTCCCTTTAGAAAGGATGTTCGACAAAAATGATGTGGCAGTTAAGGGTGGTGTTTCAAATAAAGATGCTGATACAGCCGAATGCAACATTGGCACATAGGAGGAACCTAAGTTTATCAAATTATCAAGCAGCTTGACTAGTGAACAGAGGGCGGAATATACTGAGTTATTGAAGGAATTCGCTGATGTGTTCGCATGGGCCTATGAAGACCTCAAGACTTATGACACATCTTTCATTGAACACAAGATCCCGTTGAAAGAAGAGGCTAATCCATTCAGGCAGAAGCTGAGACAGATAAATCCCATGTTGCTACCTGTCATGGAGAAGGAAGTGAAGAAATTGCTAGATGCCCAAATTATCATCCCCTTGAGATATTCCGAATGGGTGGCCAATTTGGTCCCAGTAAGGAAGAAAAGTGGAGAAATCAGACTCTGTGTTGATTTCAGGAACCTGAACAGGAGCTCAAGGAAAGACAATTACCCCCTGCCCAATATGGAACAAATACTACAGAGGGTAACCGGTGCATCTAGGATATCCATGATTGATGGATTTTCTGGCTATAATCAGATATCAGTCATACCCGAGGACAGAGAAAAAATTTCACCACTCCTTGGGGCACATTCATGTATGCCAAAATGCCTTTTGGATTGATGAATGCAGGGGCAACATTTCAGCGAGCCATGGACGTAGCCTTCATCGAGGAGAAAGATAAGTTTGTGGTGATCTACCTGGATGACATAACAGTCTTCTCCAGGTCTGACAGGGAGCACTGCGGTCATCTGAGAAAAGTTTTTTTGAAGTGTTGGAGGTTTGGCCTATCCTTAAATCCCAGAAAATCTTTGTTTTCTATGAAGGAGGGGAAGCTATTAGGCCATATAGTATTAGAAGAAGGAGTGAGGATTGATCCTAGCAGGGTAGAGGCAATTCAAACCCTATCACTTCCTAGATCCAAGAAGGAAGTTCAGGCCTTTTTGGGGAAGATTAATTTCTTGAGGAGATTCGTCTCAAATTTTGCTGAGTTGGTGAAACATATCATAGCCATGCTCAGGAAGGGAAATGAAGTGAAATGGACCGCTGAACCCAGGGAATCTTCTACCCAAATAAAAAGGGCGTTGACTGAGGCACCTGTGCTGATCAATCCTGACTATTCCAAAGGATTCCTAATTTTCTCTTTTGCTTCTTTTGATACAATAGCGACGGTCTTGTTGCAGAAAAATGAGGAAGGGTGAGAACAACCCATTGCCTTTTTCAGCAAGGCATTAAGAGATGCAGAGATCAGGTATGAAATCATGGAAAAATAGGCCTATGCCTTAGTAAAAGCTCTCAAATCTTTCAGAGTCTATGTCTTGCACTCAAAGGTGACCACATACGTTCCTTTAGCCTCTGTGAAGGACATCCTTGTACAGCCCGACATAGATGGGAGAAGAGGTAAGTGGATTGCCAGGATCCTAGAGTTTGATCTGGAGATTAAGCCCACTAAGTTGATAAAGGGGCAGGGTTTAGCCAAGTTGCTGGCTGAATCCAATTGCAAAGCCTTGGGGATTAGCTTCATCAACGCCTGTTCAGAAAATCCGCAAGTTGAGTCGACCAATAAGAATTCTCAGGGTGCCTTACCACTAGTAGCATGCACCTGGTACAAGGATATCTTGTACTTTTTGCAAGAATTGAATCCTCCTGATGGAATGGGAAAAAGAAAGGCGAGAGATTTAAAGCTCAAGGCGGTCAGGTATTGCCTCATTGACCAAGCCTTGTACTGGAAAGACCCTCTAGGGGTGTTCTTAAGATGCCTGGACCCGCAAGAAGCCCAGGAGGTTATATTTGATTTCCATAACGGCCTTTGCGGGGGGCATCATTTATGGAAGACCACGGCTCATAAGATCCTCAGGGCTGGATATTACTGGCCTACCTTATTCGCTGATGTCTGCAGAGAAATCAGATCTTGCATCAAATGCCAAAAGTTCTCAGGAAAACAACAGCTCAAACCATTGCCATTAAAGCCTATAGTAGCTTCAGCAGCTTTCCAACAGTGGGGGTTGGACTTCATTGGAGAAATTCATCCTCCCTCAAGTGGTCAACATAGATGGATCCT
The DNA here is from genome assembly GCA_032191745.1 of Picea mariana. Lineage (NCBI taxonomy): Eukaryota > Viridiplantae > Streptophyta > Pinopsida > Pinales > Pinaceae > Picea > Picea mariana. The sequence goes on from JASDQU010247367.1 coordinate 17,578, forward strand.
GACTGTGACAGACTATTTCACCAAGTGGATAGAAGCTACCCCTACCAGGAGTACTTCTCACAAAGTAATTATCAGCTTCCTGGAGGATATCATAGCCAGATTTGGCTGTCCCAACAAAATCATCACCGACAATGTTGCCTCTTTCAGGTCTGAGCCTTTGGTGAAGTTCTGTGAACAATTTGAGATTTCGCTGATCCACTCTACCCCCTATTATCCTCAAGGAAATGGACTGGCGAAGTCTTCCAATAAAAGTCTGATCAAGCTCATTAAAAAATCATTGGAAGACAATAAAAGAGCCTAGGATTCAAAGCTCAAATTTGCTCTATGGGCCGACCGGGTGACAACGAAGAAGTCCCTGAGCATCTCACCTTTCCAACTTGTTTATGGAACAGAGGATGTCTTCCCAACTCAGCTTGCTTTATCTGTGGCAAAATTTCTCTAGGACCTTGAAGGAGAGCCTGACCATATGATTAGAAGGATTCATCAGATGGTGGAAGTACAGCAGATCAGAGAACAGGCCATGAACAAGGCCTACCATCATCAACATAAGATCAAGCAAACCTTTGGCAGGAAGAGCAAAAAGAAAATTTTCAAGCTGGGTGATCTGGTGCTCAAATGGGATGCACCCAGGCAGGATGGGCAAACACAGTAAGTTTGATGCCCTCTGGTTTGGGCCTCTCAAGATCTCTGAGGTATTTTCAAACAAAACTTACAGGTTGCGGGATTTGGAAGGCAAAGAAGTTTTTGATGTCCCAGTAAATGGGCATTTCTTAAAAAAATGTTTTTTGTAAGCCGTAGGCAGCTTCTTTTGTTTTGTAAATATTGTTTTCTGTTTTCGGCTTAATAAATGACTCCATAGCCCAACAACAAGACACTGGATCTGCAAAAAGAGTCCTTAGAGAATCACAGGGACGACTCTATCCCCCATGGAGCCCAATGTTAGCGACATTTCTTGTCCTAGGCACAAGAGTATTCGGGTCTGCAAGTTGCTCAAGAAGTGCCCGAGCGCAGCATGGAAAAATCTCGTTTTAAGGCTTCCAATCAAGCGGGCGGGTGAAATTACGTTGTCAACAGCCCGGATTCATCCATAAGAGCAGATCAACGGTCAGTGGGATAGCGGGGCTACCAAGTTGACCGATGTATAGCGTAGAAAGCGACTATATGCCAAGACTTATTCTGGGTCGTCCGATCCAGCGACACATAGCATGAGATCTAGTCGGCATATCGGCATTTGGGAGTTCGAAGGGTGAAAGTCCCTCATCATCTCATATCTCGAAACCCCGAACCCCGGGGTGCCGAAAGCGCCCACAGTCAGGTTCGCAGTATCGCGAAGCAACCTCAGCCGTTCATCCACAGGAGACACCTGGCGCGCGATTAGGCTCCCCACCTTTTCGCCCATCACGACTTCGAAATGCAAGGAATATCCCCATCATATTCCCGATGCGCGAGGCGTCGGGAGTGTCCAGGACCCGGGCCCACAACATCACCGAGTAAGTTAGAGGTCGTTAGATCTGAGAGGGATGTGTGGCGCCCAATTAAGCCATCTCGATGTCTCGCTCATCGCAGCTGTGAATAAGCAAGGATTAACTCCTTCCATTTGCGAACGCCGAAAGCGTTTTGAGAATAGACACAGGGTCATAGATCGTGGTCACTTGGGAAAGAAAGGAGCTGTGAAAAAAGGGGCCAAAGGCATCGAGTCTAGTCGCCGAAAGGATCTTCGTGATATCCATGCGCCATCTGATCTGACCTCAGTCCTGTTTTTCGCCTGGAGTAAATGAAAATGAGAAGGGGTGGTTGAAACCTCTCCTAAGGCATTAAGTGTAAAGTATGGATAATCTGGTAAGCGGTCTGCTCGAGAGGATCCTGTGTACCCATTTTTCTAAAGAAGCCATGCCGAGTCCTCGACCAGCCAGAGGAGGTCTGCACATGCTAGCTCGACACTTAATGGCTCAACTACTCCCCTTGCAGGAGCCATGCGCAGTTAAGGTGGCGTTTGACAAAAAATACTCGTCCGAATTTGGCTGAAGGGACATCAAGCCCGGATAACTGAGCATGCCAATGTTAGGCGATTTTCTCTGAGTATATAAACTCAGTCTTGGTATTTTGTAATCTATCGATGGTTGAGCAAGGCTCCCAATTGTAAAACTTTAATGAAGCATTGTTTTCCTGGTTATGTGTGGACTCTTGAGACTTCTTGTCTTATGAATGTCAGCTTCTTTCATGTCTTTGTTTACACTGTATTAGAACGGCTCGGAATTGGAGAATCCAGTCGAGTTGTAACTGCTATAGGATGATGTAGATTGGATCACTGTAACAGTTGCATTGTTTCTAATCGGTCCTTGTGATTTTCTTATCACTGAACGACTTGGAATTGTAGAATCTAGTCAAGTCCCCCCTTTCAGTTTCTTGAAGCACTAAACCAGAGGATCTCGCACTCAGAGTTTTTTCTTCTACAAACTACCGAAAGAGCCTGTCTCTGAGGTAGTTTGTCCACTCCTCTCATCAAGTTTTCAACCTGCTCATTTTCAAGTCAACCCACTGACTGAAGTTAGATCAAGACCTCCTTTGTTTCTCACATGCCGGACCCAGTCCCTGAGTTTGAGTGACATCTTCCCGAGTCTCTACCCATTTGATCACCCATTAAAACTATCGTGACATAAAACTGATGGGCGTCGGGCTCTGCTCCTGCAAGCAATCTAGGAGCGACTCCTGACGCTAACAGACATCATTTGTGCATGCTGATATATAGACTGTTACATAGATCCACATTGTATTGGTCTGTGGCTATGTTTTATCATCTCGTAGCTCCACTGTGTATTTATCATGACTACGATCAATCCATGTCATGGAGGTGTGGATCCACATTGTATCTTTGGTGGCCATATCCTTAGTCAATATTTTTTATGGATCTGTAGTGTCTTGGTCGGCAACCGTGCTTTGAGTCATCTCATATTCTGAGCATAGGTATGCATGCCTAAAAAATGTAACATATATTAATACTGTTTGATGGTTTTTTGTAGCTTCTTCTAGGTTCTCCAACTCCACGCCCTTGCATTGTATAATTGTAATGTTTTTCAACCATTAGTTTCTCTTCGGACCTCACACTTTAGGGGGAATACTGTTACACATCAAATTTTCACACCTAGGTAGCTCACCCTAAGTGTCACAAGTGTCATAAAAGTTCCATATGCACCTTTCTAAGTGTCACATACACCTCGACACCATGAAATAACATATGTCACAATCCCTAGTCAATGTGGAGGAGAAATATATTATATGAATGTCAAAATACTATGTGCACATGAATTATTATTAATATTCATGAAAAAGAAATCAATTTAGTGTGAAAATCCACCTCACATTTAGTTTCCTATTTTCAAGGAGAGGTTGAGAATCTCATGGATGGTTGAGATATTTTCTCAAACCAAAATCCTAACTTGGTGGATCTTGAGAGATATTTCCTYCTAGAAATCCTTGAGWGATATTTCATCCCTAAAATCCTTAAGAGATGTTTTCTCCCTAAATATCTTGGAGATCCCATTTTAGTGGATCTGATGAGTGATCCTCTCCATGATGGTTAATCCTCCAAATCCTATATAATGAAGGCTTTCTATGGAGAAGAAGGAAGGAAGATTAGAGGTATCAAACTTATGATTTTGGGAGGAAGCTTTTGGATATCAAACTTATGATCTCAGGAGCATCATGTAAGGGTTGGACGAAGAGGACTTGGAGAGGTTGTTGCAACTGCATCTACAGATTGTAAGTGTCTTTTAATGTTTTCATTAATATATGCTTGGACTATTTCCTTCTAGTTTATGTATCTTTACATATGTTTGTCTACTGTATATGAATTTGTTTAATTTAGTATGCTAGAGTAGGAGTTTCCTTGTGTCTCTTTGTTGTCCATGGTTTGCATGTATCAAGTTGTGTGAACGAGTTTGGAGATCAAGCTCAAATTGGAGCAACGAGGACAAACATCGAAAACAGGTTCATCACACCGTTTCTCCCTCTCTCTCTTTTCAGCTAGTTAAGCAAATCTCAAAGGGATTTTACTGTCCATTTGCATCTTTCTATCTCGGTATTAGGGGTATAGAACCCGACGGAAGATCCACTGGTCCGCAAGGGGATTTTTTTGTAACATATGGCAAGATAATATCCCACCTTTAACTCCCTTTGGAAATTGTATCAACTCCCATTGAGGACTCCAATTTATCAAATAAATGTGATCACTCTTTTGCCTCATAGGACAACTGGGATACACACCATCCCCTAGCTCTGAAATAGGAATATGGCATAGGTTCCCTCAACCTTACAATTGACATTGAAAAGGAGAAGCAAGTGGATGATGCCACATCAAAAACATAAGAAATTTTGCACACTAAAGCCCACCTCAAGCATGGAAATTAATATTTTTTGTTTTTGTTTTTTAAATGTTTTATCTCATAGTTTATTTTGCTTATTCTCTTTGTAAGCTACTATGCCTGGCGAGCTATAAAAATAATTGTGATGAGAAAAACAAATCTAATAATTTTTTTGCAAAACAATTTACATCAAAATATTTAATCACAACATCCTATTGTATTACAAAGCTGTTGTAATACAAAATAAATGTGTTGTCTAATTATTCTATATTTTGGTCCTTTTTGTCGGAATGAGGTAACATATCAATAACAATTTTATGTTATTTAAATTGCATTTATGAATGCATAAATGGATTCAACGCGTGTTGAAAAACTTCTAGGGCACTCTGATTATACACACTTAGCCACTCAAATCTACAAATCCAACACTTTCTCACCAGATTTTGGACAAAATTAAACAGAAAAATCCCCAAAAAACCAAAACATATAAAGTTTAGACTACAACCAAAATACAACCCCCGTATACATATACATATATAAAACAATTTAATTCAATACTGTTATATATATTCACAATATCATCAATGTAGTATGTTTACCTAATGAATCCATCCACAACTAAAAAAAATATTTAACGAATAAGACTGCGAGTGGAGAAATGAATTATTTTAATTATCGACCAATGCACATAATTACGTCGAAGGCGTTATTTTAAGGGGAGGTCCTCTGCAGGCCTTCGTCGTCTGTCCAAAACCTATAGGAAATTGCCATATGTTCATCAGTCATCAACGAATCTCCACTCTCCATGTGTCATTTCCTTCACAGAATCAACTTCCATGTTTCCTCAAATACTGGCTTCCAAGTTTCTTCTTCAAACATCGCATCAATGCCAACCTGGTTAATTGCCCAGTACTGTGTTTTCAGGGTTAGAAGCAGCCTGATTCTTGGCAGATTTTCCAATATAACATTCATTGTTGGTAAAGGAAACCATTGAGGGAGTAGTTTGACTTCCCTGTTCGTTGGCAATAATATCGACTCTATCATAAACTTCACGCCAAATACCCACACGACTACACGTTGTTCCAAGATTAATGGCATTAGATTTTCCACTGTCATTGTGAGGGGAAGCCATGTAAATAATCAAAGGGGAAAAATCAATTTGCTGATGAAAATAACATATGTACTCTTAACAAACAGGCTAGCTGAATATTTTCATGGAGATGACAATAGGTACAAAATGAGACACTTTAATAAATTAAAGTGAAAAGCCAACATTCAGGAGAGACGATGACACATGACCCAAAACAATCACATACTTGCCTATTAAACTCATGCAAAATTAGTTTGTTTGCGTTAGCGAAGATGTTTTCGTATTCACAGTGAAATCTATCCTGACTAAACCAGGTTGGTTTCCCATAAAACATGTGCATTCTTGTATTTCAATTTCATGGATCTGGATGTGTTCTCTTTCTTTTTAAGTTCAGTGATTTGGGTTATATAAATTCAGAAAAATACTTTATATGCAATTGTATTTCAAAGTGGAGTCAATTTAGCCACAGTGCTATATTATTAGTTGGGATTTAATGCATTTTCCTTCTCCATTGGTTTGGAAATTTTAACTCTATGATTTTCAAATCAAGTTTTCTTACTGGTAATATACATGTCATTTCCTAGTCTCTCTACCACCTCTGTCCTATAAATGAGTACCAAGGGAAAACTCGTAAATGAATAGAATGTGATGGTTGGAAAATTGTAAGTGGCCCATGTGAGCCATAGTGATAATGTTAAATGTCGAGTTTTCTCAATTATTTGAATAACCAATTAACATAGGGCACCAATAATATGTTAAAGGATGAATGAATAATACCCAATTTGTGTGTTTGTCTATTTCAAGGAAATTGAGCATGCTAAAGCAGCCAAGGAGGGTTTGCAGGGCATGGCCATTGCAGGCAGCTCTCTCAGAATCAAATTTTCTCGGGCGGTAAGGATTTTTCATTTCAATGCTCTTCGTCTGTTTCTTTGGAGTTTTTTTTTTATAATTGTCCATACACCCTTATCTTAGCTTGATAGGAGATTTTTTTATCAATTGTCTTCAAACCCTTGATCATCCGATGACATTTCATCTGAAGACTCTGTTTCCTGGGGGATTTTATCAAAATTCCTTTAAACCCTTGTTTGTCTAAAGTATTTTCATTAATCTCTTTCAATTGTTGTTTGGTAAATCTTAGAGGAATAAGTCATATTGTGAGGTTTCATTGAGTACCACAAGTTTCTCAACATGTTTTGTAGGTATTTTCCCCAGTATCACAACCATCAAAATGCATTCCAATTCAAAAAAGGAGTCAAGGGAATCATTGAAGGAACATAAAGAACAAAGTAATGGAGATCTAGGGCATCAATTCAACTGCAAACTTTGTAATGTTTCATCTCATCCAAACTACATTCCTTGGATTGATAATGAAATGGCCATCAAACAACTTCATATTACTTCACATTATGAGCATCGAGAAATTCATTGTCGTGAAGAACCCCCTACATGCCTTGGTCCCCTTCTTGAAGGATATAAGAAACCAATAACATGGCCCACAAGCAGAGCTAAGGTTCACTCTCTCTTCCCTTGATGCTTCATTGGAATTCATTGATCTATGTATCACTAGTAAAATAGACTTAGAACACATTATTGATTGTTAGTTTCTTATTTATTGTGCATATATGGTACAACAATATTCCTCACACCAAACTTGTAGTTGTAAAAAAAACTCAAAACCGACTTAGGGTATCAGGGAAATATCTTACTTTATTTGGTGGTGGAACATAGTTCAAATGGTATTCATAGAGCACGATTTCTCTCTGACAATACCTAAAACCCCAAACCTAGAAATGAGCATTCTGGTTAGAATTAATATACAAGACTCTTCCAACATAAATATGTGTATAACCTATGCATGAAAAAAAACAAAAAACTGAATACTCCAACATCAAAATGTGTGGAGAAGTAAACAAGGAAAAACAACATTTTCAATCTTCCAACATCAATCAAGGATCAAGATGTATACAGAATGACCAAGCTGATTGTAAATCCTTGTGTCTTCCAACATCAAAGTATAAAGATGTATACAAAACGACCGAAATTTCTTAAATCCAATTTTTCTCACATGGAATCATGTGATTTCAATCCACTAGGGTACACAAATAAAGGAAGACACATGAATTGCATCGGGATGAGAATCTATTTAAACTAGAATGTTTTGATACTTTATTGAAAGAACGTCAGGAAGCGCTTGGAATATACTCACATTTTCTTTTATACTCTGTTGCACCTGATTTTATTTTAAAATTAGTCATGAGGCGCACTTGGATTATATTTCCATATGTTTGCTTTTATACTCTGTTGCACCTGATATTAATTAAAAATTAGTGAGGAGGTGCACTGGATTATATTACCATTTGTTTTTATACTCTATTGGGATTGATTTTAATTCAAGATAGTTTGACATCTCTGCCTGTGCAAAATTAGATAAGTAGAAACATATTTTAGAAGTACCTAGATCTATTTAAGACTCCAAATAGCACTAGAATCTATAAGATTTAGACAATCCTAGCTGACAATAACCTTAACAGAAAACACTAACAGAATGTTGTGATCTATTTCTGAAAAGTGGCTCTTCACCTAATAATCTGATCAAGAAGGTCAAGTGCTATATGTTTGTCAAGAGTAGCCCTTATGCATGTCCTGTGTTTTTCGCTGGATAATAGAGCGTAGGAAGTTGTTTGCGAAGATCTATCACATCATTCAAAATACAAATATAAAAAAAAGGCAATCTTCTTACTTGATCTATGAGTGTAGATTACAATATCTCCATTCCAACCATCACCAACAATTTGTGGAAGAAATTCAACATCTTGATTACGGACACTACCACTTAAGGTCATCGGAGGTGAATCGTGAATACAATTCTTCTTTTCAAATTTGCACCATCCTGCTCCTTGGTAATTAAAGATACCCATTATTCCAGTATATTTGTTTAGGTTCCATATTTTTAGCAAGTTGCACAGACAAATGGTCATTTGGTAAAAGATAAAGCACATAATGGTAAAAAATTTTACATGTTAATAACCAAGTTACTCTAACATAGATCCCCACCTTTTCCCGTCTCTGGTTGGATCTATGAAGAGACAGTCCCGTGTCGGTCTTCCAGGAAATCATGCTTGCAAAACAAATCCATCAGGGAGGACTAGCTTTTTCAAAAGCTCAAAACTGTGAACTCCTGGCTTGTCACTGAAATTTTAAACGACCATGAAAACAATGTTTATAGAAATTATTCAAACCCCTCCCCTGCCAAAGCATATAGATAAAAAGGGAAAAAACTGTGACTGCACACCAAAAAAACTACTCTGACTACTGAACTATCCCTACAACTGAAATATATATTAACCATAAAGAAATATTGAAGTTTTACCGAACTATCCCTACAACTCCAATATATATTAACCATAAAGAAAGGTTGAAGTTTTACCTGCCATAAATTGCACAGCCTCCGACAGCTCGAGTAGCACCATGGTATTCAACTACTGGATGTAAGCTCTGCATCAGTGAATTGAATATCATCAAACATAAGCGATTTGTAGACATTGTTTTATAAATATCAAACACAACTTTTGAAGCGATGTAAGCTCTGCATTAGTGAATTGTAGATCATCAAAGATAAGCGATTTGAAGACTTTATTTTCTAAATATCTTACACAACTTTTGAAGACCACTTACATGAAACATATCCCAATCTGGTTGCATGAACTCTCCCAGAAACAAGGTATTGTAAGCAACTGAGGAAATATGAATAGTATGTGATGTTGGATCTCTTGGAAAAAAGTCGCCTGAATCTCTTATAAGGGATTTTTTTTCACTGTTCTAATAAAAGCAGTGGTGACCAATCATTGTAATCCAGTAAACTCATTTTTCCATTCAAATGTTTGAAACCGTAAGTGAGAAGTAGGATCATACCACCAAAATAATCAGAGGGGTTTTGTCTATTATCCATTTTCCCTCCATTGTCACTAAAATTGTAAATGGGATGTGAAAGTTTTCATTATTATCATTTTTTGTTCAACACCATTGACGATTTAAAGACTCTATCTTACTTAGAAAATCAATCGGCGGTGCCTTATCAATGAATAATTAGTTGAATGGCTCTAGGGATATATCCCCTTCTCAACGATTTTGGCAAGATTTTTTCGAAGTAAGAGGCCCCAATGACTCTCTAAAATATGTGGATGGCCTTACCACATCTATCTTTGACAGAAAATAGAAGTATGACTACAGGGACCTCATGCCCTTTTTCCCATTGGGTCCAGCAAACACATTACTCAGGCGACCTGTATCGATATGCTCCTCTACATATTCAGATTGACTAATGCGGCTCGAACCCTGCACCTCTAAAGCCTAATTGGTGTATATTTTGTTGTTTTACCAATTGCAGGATCGCTCGAGCGGAAATTTAGAAAGAAGGTGGTATCGTGATGGCTGCAAGGGCTCAGGCTGACTACGATCAAGTTGATGACCAGTGACAAGGGTAAGAAGCTTACATAGCCTACCCAATACTCGTAAATTCCCTGTAAAACCATTAAATTAAAATTAAATAATAATTGCGAGGAAGAGGTGACTAACAATTGGAGTTGGTGGCAAGTACCATAACCCAAAGAAAATGTATCGAAAATGTGGCAATACTTAAAACACTTTCGGTAATGCTTTATGTGACACATTTCTTGAAAAAAAATCAATTCGATTTGTGTATTTTATCATGATATTTTAGAGTGATGGTTACATTCTACACTATAGTGTTCAGTGTTTTCTTTGTCGATATGCTATATAGGAATGTGAAGAGAAGAGAAAAACAAAGGCTCAAATATCATATGATAAAAGGAAACAATCAACAAAATTGAGATCAAAAGTAGTGGAGTTGGTTGAAAAACAAATTTCCCTAGAGATGCAATAAAATCCATATTGGTCAATCACTGGACTCTTAACAAAGATTGTGATAGTAACTTACAGATAGATTGTAGTTTTTGTGTCTGTTAAGGTGGGTATAGAACATGCAAAGAACAGATAATGATTTTCAAGGTGACAATTGTTTGTTGAATGATTATTGGCCTGGAAATATTTTAAGAATGATTTAGATTTTCAAATATATTTTATGGAAATATTTAAAAAATGCTTTAGATTTATTCCTAAAAGTGCTACTCTTGGATTTGTTCCTCTGCAGCAGATAGCCAAGATGGTTCCCTTCCGATATGGGACACTCAATATGGTTCTCATTGAGATCACTCTCTCGAGGAAGAATTTGTTCTTTTGTTATATATTTGGAAAATTTTATTACACTACTCACTTCTCTATATTATATTTGTTTCATTTTTTGTTTTCTCACTAAATATGATGACCATACAAATATGTTACTCTGTTTTTTAAGGTTTTTCCTTTCCCCACTTCTGAGTATGCTACTTTATTATGGAGTGGGCTAACTCGGGAGCAATCTTTGAGTTACTTTTCCTCCAGATTTTTTGGTGACCCGCTTTTAAATTTAGAATTTTTGAGCATTTAGACTGGTTTAAAATGGGGCGAAACCTTTAAGGTAAGATTATGAAATGCATGGAACTTTGATCCATGCAAAACTTAGACTACCCCTAAAAATTTAGCTTAGACCCATATTTTTTCCATGGAAAGTGAAACTCCGTAAGAAAAATTGCTATCGAGTTAGCCTACTCCGTTTATTATACATCGCAAGAGTTTTTATTTTAATCGAATAATTTAATAAGTAGAAATGTGTTCTATCGTGAGAAGTGGCCCTTCGTGAATAAATATCTCAAACTCACACGCAAGCATGAGCGGTGTTTTATTTAATATATAATTAAATAACAATAAATTTAAATAAAATGCGTTCTATCTAGTTGGCAGTGGCCCTTCGCCAATAAAAAAATTTAAAGGCACATGCAGTCATGACTGGTGTTTTATTTAATATATAATTAAATAAAAATAAATTCAAATAAATATTTGAAACGTAGATGCAAGCATTGGCGGTGTTTTATTTAATATATAATTAAATTAAAAAATCAAACGCGCATGCCAGCAATGGCGGTGTTTTATTTAATTCATAAAAAATAACAAAAAAGTCAAATAACTGTTTCGATATGCACATCATTAAAGTGGATCGTTGCCAGCTTGGCGCATGCGTCTGGCTAACCTAAATTGTTCGGCGAGTATAAGGGAAAGAAAGTTGTAGACAGTTTGCAGCATCAATGGC
>JASDQU010247369.1:592-16574 GCA_032191745.1 Picea mariana
ATGATAAATTTGGAGGGCCATAGGTTCCCCTATTCCTTTTGGTGTTTTGGTGTTGACATAGAAGATTTGGAGGGCCAAAGGTTCTGTTATTCCTTTTGGTGTTGATATCGAAAATAATGGATTTATCAGCACACACACACACACACACATATATATAATTTAGATTATGCATGATAGATCCACATTTATCTCTAATGTAACTCAATGTTACTAAAACAAATCATTTAAATTAAGAAGAGATATTCACATTGTCGCTCAGAGTATTTCCCATATCTTAGAGAGCATACTACTTTTAATTAAACCTAATGAAATATTTCTCTTTGTTTTAAAATTTTTACATTAAACCTTACATTGTTTTTATTTAGTCAATATTATATTATTTTTTTAAATGGACACTTGTCAACTCCAAATTGAGCACAAATATGGATTCCACTTTTGCGAAACTATAAACATTGAATATGAAAAGAAATTTATCTTAGAATGCACTACCTACTCCTATATTAAATCTCAATTTTATAATATTTATTACAATACAGATCTTTGTAACCTTTTAACATATAAAAAATATGATGATTTAGAAATGTTACTCTTAAAAATTTTGAGACATGGAATAAAATTTTAAAGCAAACCAAGTAATTCTTTACATTTTTTAAAGGTTCACTAAACCAATGTGTGAGTGTTCATTAATAACCATTATCATCATCAACAACAATAATAATCACAATCGATTAAAAGTATAATTCATTTAAATTCATTTTTAATAAAAACAAATTACACTTTAAATAATTCGATTTTTTTTAATTTTCATAAATTTTAAATCAAAATTATGTTTTGTTAATTAATTTTGATCTCTTCTTTGTGATTAACATGAGGGTGATTAACATCCACTAAGACTAAATTGGTATATTGGAGCTCAAGAAGGTAAGGAATTACTTGAAATTCTTTAGAATTGTATTTCTATGTTCAAAAAGCATTAAGAGAAGTGTTCCAAGATCACCATACTTCTCATGATTTAAAAGGTCATGAAGATTGGTAGTCTCACAAATCTTTTGAAATTGAGATTTAATCTGGCTATATGCTAGACATTCTAAGAGAAAGTGTTTTTCATCTTCAACCCTCTTAGTGTCACAATGGTGAGAGACTCTTTCATCCCACAGTATTTAAGGAATTGACCATCACCCAATTTGACTATGGAGTTCATGATAATTAGTTTTTATTATAGCAATGTTTATTTTTTTCCATACACTTATCAAAACAAAGAGAGAATGTTTATCTTCTAAATTAGGGTTGATTACCTCCTTATAATATATTAATTTTCATTTTGCCTCTTATTCTTTATCACACCACATTTTCTCATTAAATTTTGATGTAATAATATCTTTAATATTATTCTTATTCAACAATATGATTTCTTCCTTATTCCCCAATGGTTTAGCCAACATTGGGCATCATTGTGTCATCCCCACTTGAGTCGAAGGTATTTTTCGCTAGAGTTTGGAGAAATTTTAGGAAGCATCTTGTCTTCCATGTTGTTTAACTTGTTCTTATACATTAGGTATCTAGTCATAGCCATGTTGTCAATGGGAGAAAGGCTTGCTTCTATGAGGAGGATAGGATAGGGTGTATTTCCTTTGATTTTCAGATTATAGGTTATAAAAAAAAATTCGATTGGTTGTATCTTTCTCCACAACTCTCTAGAGATACTGCATCCCCAAACTTCGCATCCATATAAAATAACTTGAGTAACAAGAGTCTCAAAGAGGAGTTTTTTCTTATCCCATACCCAAAGATCTGTTGATTTACAATTGTTTTCAAGCCCATATAAGCTTTCCACCTTCCATTTATCCTTTTCCCAATTTTATAATTCTAGTTGAGATTGTGATGAATATCAATGCCAAGATGTTTGTATGAAAGCAATTCCTCCAAGTTGTTGTCATATACAAAAGTTTTCTAGGCGATCTTATTGGATTTAATTATCATGACTTTTGTTTTGTCACTATTAACAATCATACCCGTTTTGGAGAAGAAATCCTTGAGGATTCTTAGTTTCTTGTCAAGATCATGGGAAACAATCTTCTAACTTGTCAATGTATATGCCAAAAAGTGTTAGGATAAACTTGACTTGGTGAAAGAGTCTAAGTTGTTAGGTCAAGAGTGGTGGTTTCAAACACATGGTATTGGTGACCTATGGTATTGATCCAATGGATTGCATGTAATGAAATCCTATAAAAGGCAGGCTAATGATACTCCATTGTAATATGTCAAGAATTGAGCGGTCAAGGCTCACTTGGTCGGGGCCGGGAGATTGGTCGGCTTGGGAAGATTTAGCCAAGGGAAATAATAGATCTATCGTGGATGGTTTTTCCCATAAGGGTTTTCCAGGATAAATCTCATGTGATTTAGGTACTCTCACTATTATTTGAACTTTTTTTCTCTCGTATTTCTATTTCCTAACCACTAGTATCAAAGAAAGGTTGGCAAGGCTTCAACACTGATATTTGAAGAGCATCGGGTTGGTATCGGAGTGTGCGAAGGATATATGGCTTGGATTCTTGGATATGATGGATGGACATGTCAGATGCGGTTGGATATATTGTTTGGTTGCAGATCTACCAAGAAGCAAGCATCAATAGCTCGAGGAATCTCAAGGTGAGAGGATGGTGACACAAGTGTCGAGATAACAACAATTCAAAAAACAATGATGGAGTTGAATGTAAATGGGAATATGACTATAAGACCTAGTTAGGCATGCATACCCTAGGTTTGAAATTTCACCAAGAAAGTCTAGACATAGACCTAGGTGATAGGGAGGAGCATGTGGAATTCCCTAATACCTTGACTTTGAGGGAGGTTTGGCCAAATTTGTTCATGGGAAACCCCAAGTCTAAAATGTAGATCTAGGTGGAAAAGGGGGGGAGCATGCGAGATTCCCCAGTTATAGACTTTGAGGGAGGTTGGGCCTAGAGGTGAGTGGTGAAGGATCACATGACCACTTTGGTTGAATTTTTCATGGGAAACTCCAAGTCAAGTTTAAAGGGGGGAATGTTAGGATAAACTTGACATAGCGAAAGAGTCAAAGTTGTTAGGTCAAGAGTGGTGGTTTCAAGCACAGGGTATTGGTGACCCATGGTATTGATCCCATGGATTACATGTAATGAAATCCTATAAAAGGTTGGTGATACTCCATTGTAATATGTTGAGAATTGAGCGGTGAAGGATCACTTCTTCGGGCTTAGGAGATTGGCCAGCTTGTTCATATTTTTACAAGGGAAATAATAGATCTATTATTGGTTGGTTTTTCCCATGAGCATTTTCTAGGATAAATCTCATGTGATTTATGTGTGATTTTTTATATTATTTGAAATATTGTTTTTCTCTCGTATTTTTATTTTCTAAAAACTGGTATCATAGCAAGGTTGGCAAGGCTTCAACACTGATATTTGAAAAGCATCAGGTTTGGGCTCAGAATGTGTGAAGGATATATGTCTTGGATGCTTGGAACTAGTGGATGGACATGTCAAGTGTGGTTGGATTTTTTGTTTGGTTGCAGATCTACCAAGAAGTGAGCATCAATAGCTGGAGGAATGGCAAAGAGAGAAGATGGTGTCATAAGTGTTGGGATAGCAACAATGAAAAAAACAATGATGGAGCTGAATGTAAATGGGAATACAACTATAATACTTGGTTATGCATGTCCACCTTCCCATAGCACATGAAACCCTACATATGTTGGTGGAAATGTCAACATTACTGGTTCGATTGGTTATTTTCCTAGATCGAGAGATTTTTGTAGCACTGAGACATTATCAGTTGAGTTTTTGGTGGATGAAAACCTTGTCCCATTCAAGATGCCAAAAATCCTTGGTAATTATTAATGTGTTAATTATTTCACATATGTGAGGGAAACATAGTTTTTTTTATGTTTATTGTATATTAATGATAATATGGTTCGATGGGAAATTATATGTTCTAGAAGCACTTGAATGAGAAGGAACTAGATAATTTTGGGCCTACCATTCATACAATCTTTAGCAGTCAACCTATTAATATGAAAAATGAACTTATGAACTACTTGGTTGGCCTTTATGATAATGATATGTTCAACAAAATTAAAATACTTTCTTCAATTAGTGCTTATTTGAAATATGTGATAGGGTTAATTTGTAAGATAACCCTAGATATGAGTGTCATTGACTGATTCTTGAGAATGAGTGGAGGGATCTGGTGAAGGATGCAAGGGAGAAGAAAAGGTGCCACCAATTTGAGGAAGGTATATGATATATTTAATTGATTGCTTTGAATTTTTTATAGTTCTTCATAAAAGGTGGGATATTTGACCTAGTTGAAACTTTTGGTAGGCTAAAATATACCTCAAAGGCCACCGAGGTGAGATTAGAGAAACACAACCAACACAAAGTTGGTCAAGGGGGTTACATTAAGGTTCGAGCTCGAATTGTAAGTATCAAATAATTAAAATAGTTCATTACTATGCTCATTGAACTTTTATTTAACTACATTTGATAATTAAGATTTGTGATGTTATGCAATGTGGGGGGATGCGGGGGAAGGGAGTATAACTCTCTAGCCACCTTAGAAGAGCTTAATATTGTGTTTAATCTTAGTTTTAAAATTGTGGTTGAACGTTGAGAAAGTATAGCACAATCACTAACTCCTATGTTAAGTGTTGTGTTAAATAAAATTTATTGATTTTAAGTGTTGTTTATTTCTAAAACCCATTCATAATTGATTAATATTGCCTATAAATTAATGTCTTCATTTGTTTTATGAAAGAGAACACAAAAATAATGTGTCCTGCAATGGAGAGAATCCCCATGATGGTATTATGAGTGTAAAATATGATGTATGAAAATTATCATTATTTAGTTGTATTTGGAAGACTTATATTTTTTTCTTGTTTTAGGGGCAGATCCTATAAATGAGGGTGTTGGGAGGAAAGAGGAAGAGATTGCAACCCAAACCACATTGGTGTGCACTAGTCCAGTGGGTAATGAAAATCATGATTATATTTTTATTGAACTATTAAATGGAAGTTTCCACATTAATGATTTACAATTTATATGTCAATCATCACTAGCCATATCACTTCAACTAATTTTTTTGTAGAGGGTGTTCCATCAACTCATGAGGCACATGTACACAAGATGAGACGTGTATTGCATTCAAGTATGCAGTGTGAATCTAAAAGGGAGGAGCATACACGTCTAGATGAAGACTTGGAGTGAATGAACATGCCACTCGAGAATTTTTTGAAAAATAAGGAACCGCATAGGAAGTGAATGTATCTAGTAGGAAACATTATGTGGATGACAACATATTTTATGATGAATTTTATTATTATTAACTTTTTTTTTTATTATGATTTTTGTGTTGCTACTTTTTATGCATTAATATTATATGTTTTATAATATTACATTAGTTTCAATTATTTCCCAATAGGTAGATTGGTTATGGGGAATTGAGAATGATGTGTGGGGGGGGTGTGGCGGTCAAATGAGATTCCACCTTCACGTGATTGGCCATGTTCAATAGAGAATAAGTTATTCTTGATACCAAGAGAACCTCATTTAGGTATTTCTATTTACTCTTTTTATAATCTATTACATGTTTTTATTCTTGTTTATTTACCTAATTCTCAATCTATCATATAAAATTATTATTCTATCATGTTTTCTTGCAAGTCTTTGTGATGGAAAGGAAACTATTGGGTCAGCTCAAAATTATTGGTATTGATACAAAGGTAAATCTCTAGAAGTTCTCCACAATCCCATTCATCTCATACTCAAGGTCTTGTCGCATTTGGGAGAGAATTCCATTAGGACCATTGCTTATATGGATGAAACTTTGGGGGATTACCTATGGTTAACATGTTTTGAACATGAGATTGCCCATTACGGTAAGGGTCTTTTTTGTTGGTATTTTCTTCTCCATTAGGCAATTATTCTAGCACCGAAAATAGCCATGTAATTTTGGTATTAAACTCAAATACTAAATTATTCTATAGAATCTCTAAGTTGGGTCCCATGACTCCTTGTTGCTAGAACTTTCTTTTAGGATTCATTTTTTATTTCATTGTATTTATTTTGTTGATTATCAAACTAGAGCTTAGTAGTTTTTATAGGGCACGAGTTGTTGGAATGTTTTTAACTGGTGTTTGCAACATATATTATACTTGCATCATATAGTGTATGTCATGATGTCTAGGAAGAAGTAGTTATTTTACTATCACTCTAAAAGAACCTTAATAACTAATTAAGCTCATACATGTAATGTTGATTTTGTAAGAAACCAAATTGAGCTAAAGTAAGTAGTATAATGAACTTGTCAAAAGTGGTCACTTGTAGTAGCTTAGAAATAAGACATCCTTGAAAATTTTAAACTATTAATAGGCCTCACAATTGTTCTTTGGTAGCCTATTGGTACACCATGACATTGCAGTCGACTAGTGTTTCAATCAAATTCCAAGGATCAGCCATGGATAGGTAGTGGAGACTACCAAATTGGAATGCAATGGGAATAGAGGGAATTATAGTGACTCCCATCCAACTCTAGATATTTGTCATATAGAAAATGTGAGGTTATCCAATGAATTCAACAAATTTATAGTTGTTCTCTAAAATGGATAATTTCATATTATCCAAAAATTGATAGTGACATTATTGAAAAATAGATAAACTCGGTAAATATGACATGTCAGTCTAGCTAATGAAAAACTAGACAACAAAACTAGCTTATTTTCCTTGGAACTAAACAATACTCTCTTTGCTATGCTACCACACTCCTAGCATCTTCCATGTGAATAAAATGGGAACTAAAGAGAAAATTTGAAATTTCTTGTTCATAATGAAAACTTGACAAACGTACACAAGCATTGCATACGCCTTTTAGAGAAATGAATTTTAAACAACTTGTGATTATATAGTAGTGTGGCCCCTACCTCTAGTGTTTCACCAATCTTGTAGTCATTTCAACTATGAAATGGTTGGAAAGCTCATTGAATTAGTGATGCAAGATAGGTGTGAGAAACCACTGATATCAATTCTATTTTTAAAAATGGTAACTTGATACACAATATTATAACATTAATAGCCCATATATTAAAAATAGTGAGAGGGGATTGTGGATAAACCTATGCCTACCATTTTGTTCAATCTTCATGTCCAAAGATCCATATTTATGTGCCTTCCTTAATACTAGAATCTTTAATTTGTAAGACAAAATATTGTCAACAACAAAAGAATCCTCTCATCACTTGTTAATGCTAAATGACTAACCATCTTAAGACTAGGTAGAAGTTGTTTGCATAACGTCAAATATTGGTATTTAATACACATATCCATAGAAAGGGATAACAACCCATACTCTTCCTCTTTTTGGGTATATAACTTGAATGGTTTCACATTATCCATGAAACCATCATCCTAAAGAGTAGAGTCATTATTAGATGGTTGAAGATGATCCCTCTCATCTAGAAGAGAAAATACTGGGTCAACACTTCTAGCCTTTCTTTGAACATGCACACATATTTTCTTCACTAGAAAAACAAAGTTAAGGCATATTTAACAAGAAATTTGGTTTTGAATCCTAACTATTCCTTTCTATCACTTTAGAGGTAGAGCATTTGAAATCAAATTAGTGTTGAAAATGAACAATATTTGGATGCACCTTTCCAAACTATAGGAAAACCAAGTTTGTGATATGATTAGATAGGTGGATGGGATCCAAACTCAATCACTAAGTAGCTCCCATTTATTGTTAGAAACACTCTTTATCGATTTTCTTTTTATGTACCCCAATCATAAGTTTATTTCCATGCACCCTAGCTCGCGACATTGTTTTTCTTTGATAACATTAGATTTTGGTGTTAGGAAATGAGGAACACTTCCACACTAAACCTAGCAGAAGAGAGGAAGAAATATTTCAACAAGAAATTAAATGACAAAGCAAAGACACAATACACAGATATTTTACCCTGGAAACCCAAACCGAGAAAACCAACATTCCTTGAGTGTCCTACTCTCTTGTTGTCTTATTCATTCAAAATAAAAGGTTACATGCCTAACCTTCGTCCAGTACACCTAAGACACAATCAACATCATACATTCTTGATTTACACAAGAACAACCGTGTAGCCAATTCATCTTACATCTACATGACCAACAACCTCTACGATTATTGATTAGCTATTATCCATTATCCACTATCCATTACAAAATTACAACACACCTTATTTATAGGCTTTATAGTAGGAAAAAACCTAAAGAAAAGGTTCCCAAAGACGGTTACAGATCCACGTAGATCATTGGATTAAAATCTCGTGAATTTCAGGATTCTGTTATAGTCGACTTCCAATTTAGATTACCAGTCGACCTTCATTCGATGTTTAGTTGGTTGTCACATGCCCACCTATCGACCTCTTGTCGGTTGAACTCTTCGACTTGATGTCGATGTCTTGGAATTCAACTTTACCTGGTTGAACCACCTTGACCTTCAACTTGTTGTTGATATCTTCGACTTCGACTTTACCTGGTCGAATCACCTAAACCTTCGACTTGTTGTCGATGTCTTTGAATTTGACTTTACCTGGTCCAACCACCTCGACCTTCAACTTGTTGTCGATTCTTTCGACTTCAACTATTAGCCAATCCACCTTGACTTTCACTGCAAATAATATAACAACCCAACATTCTCCTACTTGTTGTTTTCTTTGTTGAAACTAGGAGATTTTTGAACTCTCGTTCATAGACCCAGGGAAGGAATGCCTATTGCCTCTGTACACCAAGAGAACTTCACAACACTCACAGACTTGATCAAAGAGTCTATTATGTTTTCCAACATGTCTACTTTCTCTAGTAGCACCTTGTTGCTTTCCACCATGTCTCTCATGAAATGGTATTATACATCAATGTGCTTAGTCTTAGAATGATAAGTTGAGTTCTTTACTAGGAATATTGTATTTTGACTATCAAAATTTATCTTCATAGATTTATGCTCAAACCAGATTCCTGAACACAACCTTTACATCCATACTACTTCTTTACTTCCATGAGTGGTTTCCATGTATTCAACTTCTGTCGTTGACAAGGCTATGATCGCATGTCACTTACTCATCCAAATGATTTCTCCATCGAACATTTTGAGCACATATCCACTAGTCGATCTTCGTCAATCCATATCTCCATCCCAATTAGCGTCGACAAATCCATGTACATTTAATTCACTGTCACCTCCAGATTTTCCTTGGTAGAATATAGCATAGTGTTTTGTGCCACACAAATACCTGAATAGTCTCTTGACAGTTGTCCAGTTCTTCTTCCCCGGTGTCGACATGTACCTACTCAACACTCCCACTACATGGGAAATGTTTTGTCAAGTGTAGAACATCGCATACATTAGACTACCAACAACTCGTGCATAGGGAAAGCATGCCATGTCATCTATTTTTTCCCGTGTCCTTGAGAATTGTTCAGCAGTTAGCCTTGCTCCCACAGGAATTGGCACCTTCACAGGTTTGCAATCATGCATGTTGAAATGTTTCAAGACTGTTTCAATATACTTATTCTTTTTCAACCAGATCTTTCTACTTAATCGATCTCTCTTGATCTCCATTCCTAGAATGAATTTCGTTGCACTGAGATATTTCATGTCGAACTTGGAGGATAGTTGCTTCTTCACCTCCTTTATTGTGTGCATGTTGTTTCCAATCAACAACATGTCATAGACATACAATGCTACATAAATGAAACTCCTACCTTCTTCTTTGGAATATGCAGTGATCAAATTTGCTTCTCACAAACCCCAAACTAAGGATGTATGTGTCGAACTTTTGGTACCACATACTTGGTGATTGATTTAGACCATAAAGGTATCTTTTCAGTTTGCACACCAAATATTTATTTCCCTTTACTACAAATCCTTCAGGTTGTTTCATGTAGATTTATTCATCCAATTCCCCATGTAGGAACATTGTCTTTACATCCATCTGTTATATTTCTAGATCAAATGTTGTAGCTAGAGACATTAGTACTCTAATGGAATTTAATTTTTCAACATGGGAAAAAATCTCTCTGAAGTCTACTCCTTTGACTTGGGAATATCCTTTCGCTACCGGTCGAGCTTTTAATTTCTCGACTTGACTTGTTGCATTCATCTTCTTCTTGAATACCCATTTTCTACTGACATGCTTTCCTCCACTAGGTAATTTGACTAAGTCCCATGTCTCATTCTTGTCCAAGGGTTCCATCTCTTTAACCATGACATCCTTCCATATTTTTCCCTCTACTAAGTTGATTTCCTCCCCGACTGGCTTGGGCTCATCGTCGGTGGTAGTTAACACGAATGTGGAACAAAAGTCAGGTGGAATATACATTTTGACTGGTTTTCTTGCTCCTTTTGAACTTCTTACAACCAGGGTCGGTTTTTCCACCTCTTCTTCCAATTCATTCGACTCATCTAAATCATCTTTTTCGTTCCTTAGTTCAAACCACACCTTCTCTGGATTATTCTATGTTTGAACAATTTCTTCAGGCTCGGACTTCCTTTCAACTTATCTGAAGACCATTGCGGGTTGAACAATGGCTGAGAGAGGACTCTTACAACAGTCTTGTCAGATCGGTTTGGACAGATTCCTCCTTTTTGTCTCCAGGTGACCCACAAGGAAACCTCAATGTTAAGCTCTCCAGATTAAAATCCCGCACTATACTTTGGTTAAAAGAGAAAAAGCTAGCAGAACAGGCCGACCTACACAGAATTGAGCAGGAGCTAGATTTCCTACTTCGCCTTAAGCTACAAGTTGACAACACTAATGATATTGACTCCAAAATTCTTGGCCTTGAGGAAGCGCATAATGCACACCTGCGTGCTGATGAAGAGAGATGGTGGCTGAAAAGTAGGATGATTTGGCTTGCTTGTGGCGAAAAAAAATACTCTTTTTTTTCACCGTTTTGTCAGCGCTGGGTGATCCAAAAAACATCTATGGGACATTGAGGATGATGACGGATTGTTACACCATTCTCAGGAAAGTATCAAAGATGCGGCCTACAAACATTTTAACTCTTTTTTCAAAGTTACCCCGACTCCTGATCTTGCTGCACAAGTCGAGTTAGCCAGTATCTTTCCCAAGATGGTCACCACCGAGGAAGCCATAGCTTTGGAAGTGCCTTGTACAAAGGAGGAGTTGTTTGTGGTGCTTAAGGGCTTCAAAAAATAAAAGAGTCTTGGACCAGACGGCTGGTCTGTTGAATTATATATACGTTTTTTTGATCTAATGTTTCAAGATCTCTTGGACGCTGTGGAGGATTCCAGAATTAGAGGAGTGTTGAGCCCACAGCTCAACAGAACCTTTGTTGTTCTGATCCCAAAGTCTAATCTGACCAAACATTTTCAAGACTTTCGCCCTATCTCCCTCTGTAACCTGTGCTACAAACTTATCTCCAAGATTATAGCAAGAAGAATCCGACCCTTTCTGTCCTTGGCTCTTTCCGATGAACAACTTGGCTTCCTAAAAGGAAGACAAATCCTCGACGCTATTGGAGTCGACCATGAATGTATTCACAGTTTAAAGACGAAAAAACAATAGGCCACTCTTCTAAAGTTGGACCTTAAAAAGGCCTTCGATTGCATTAATTGGAACTTTCTTCACCTTGTTCTTATACAGTGTGGCTTCGGTCTTATCATCACCAATTGGATTCTGGGCTGCATATCTTCGGCCTCTATAGCTATTCTAATTAACGGGGAAGCTACCAGACCTTTCCACTGCGAGAGAGGACTCCGACAAGGGTGCCCTCTCTCACCTCTACTTTTCATTTTGGTCCTGGAAGGACTTAGCATATTGCTAAAAATCAATCAAGCGGAGGGACATCTAACTGGTATAAAAATTTTGGGACAGTTACATATCCTCCATTTACTTTTTGTTGATGACCTGTTGATCCTGACGTCGACCGACCTTGATGAATGGGTGCGGATACACTCCATCCTTAACAATTTCTGCTCAGCTTCCGGCCTAGAGATCAATTGATAAAAATCTATCTTCCTTGTTTCAAATACACAGGAGACCTTTCTATCGGATATTACAGCAATGTTCGGCATCGAAGCACATGAGCTTGAGAAGGGTTTTTCTTACCTTGGGTTCTTTTTAAAATCATCTAGATATTCTAGCAAAGATTTGCATTGGCTTTTCGACAAATTCAACAGCAAGATCCATCACTGGTGAAACAGACTACTCTCATTAGGAGGTAGATTCATCCTTATAAAATCTGTATTGGAAAGCCTCCCGATATATTGGATGGCGCTAGCACACATCCCGGCTTCGATCCTGAAGACTCTTCGTCAACTCATTTTCTCTTTTCTATGGTCAGGCAGTAAAAATAACAAGGGCTATCATCTTTGCAAATGGGAATCTATATCAAAACCAAACTCGTTGGGGGGCTGGGGCCTTAGGCACTTGCCTTTCTTCTACAGGGTGCTCTCGGCCAACACTTTCTGGAGGATTCTTATGAAACCCGGCCTCTAGAGCTTGGTAATCAAAGCAAAGTACTTTCCATCTCTTCCAGTGCACATTTGGATCAGATCGACGTTGGATCGCCCCAACAGAGGCTCTATAATTTGGAAACATCTCTCATTGACCCTGCCGATTATTCTCCATTGGATATCATGGAACTCGGGCAATGGAAAACTAATAGAAGTGGGCAGAGACTGCATTCTAGGCCTGGGTAGACGCGCCCTGCTCTCAGCTCCTCTGTTGGCGCACTTACACAGAAAAAATATATTTTTCCTTCACCAAATCATTTCTCCGTCCAATGGAGGTCTTCTCAGTGATCACTGGCTCAGCGGCGAGGAGCTACAGCTGGAGTTTGACTTATATAGAAAATGGACTGGCTACACTCAATCACTAATGGAAGCAGGCATCCATTTACAAGACAGATCGGATGTTCTTCTGTGGACTGGAGGGGACCAGTCGGGCTCCCTCACGGCAAAAAATGTCTACCTTGCACTTGCAAATTTTTACTGTTCACATGACAAATCAAACCGGTGCAATCAGATTTGGAAGGTTGAATGCCCTGTCAAACTAAAGCTCTTTTTCTGGTTACTAATCGAGAATCAAGTTCTGGTGTGGACGAACCTATAGGCCCGTGGCTGGGAGGGGCCTAGTCGCTGCTACCTCTGCCAACAACAGAGCGAGACCATTCCACATTTGTTCATCAATTGCCCATTCGTCCGAGCAGTGGGGCAGATTCTCGATCCATCGCTCCTATTCTACTCAACGTGGTTGGGTCCTTGTGTTCTAGATTGTTTTCAGCGATGGATCAGTGTCAACAAAACACTCACTTTGTTGCCAGTCTACCTCATTTGGCAGGTCTGGAAGTCCAGGAACTCTGCTCTCTTTGATGGGAAGTCCCCATCTGCACATTATGTGGCTAACACCATTTTAATTAAGGTAGATCTACAACAGACTCAGCCATCAACTAATCCAAAGCACCGACACCATTTTTCTTTTCCTCTTGACAGGGTTGTCGCCTGGTTTGATGGAGCCTCACAATAGAGCGGTTCTCTCTGTGGTGCGGGAGGTAAAATTATGCTAAACACTCACACGTGCTATCGCTGGATTATAAACTGTGGAAATGGTTCAAACATGAAGGCTAAACTGATGGGGGCTTGGGCGTCCCTCAACCTGGCAAGACGACTGCACATTGACGAGCTTCTTCTCCTGGGCGACTCCAAGATTATTGTTGACTGGTTGAAGGGACAAGCGGACTTCAAGGTGGCAGCTCTCGAAAGTTGGAAAGAGAGAACCAAAGAGACATCTCAATGTTTTAGAAAACTCTCTGTCTCCCACATCTTTAGAGAGGATAATAGTGAGGCTGATACACTCTCTAAAAAAGCTTCGTATTTTCCCCCGGGCCTTTTTTGTTTCACAAAGTGGGAGGATGGTAACGAAGGCCCCACCATCAAAATCAAGTTGTGATTTCTGCCTCTTTGGGTTGGCTCTTGCTGCCTATCTTTTGACCAGAAAGTTGATTCCCTAGTGGATATGTGGCTTTGATTTTGTCGGATTGTTGTGTTTTTATCGATCCACCATATGTGTTCATCTATGAGGCTCTATTTGCAGAGACCGTCTTTGCATATTTTTATATCCTTTTGAATATAAAGAGTATTTTTTCATGTGGAAAAAAAAAACTTCTCTGAAGACCACATCTCGATTGTACATTGTTTTCCTTGAATGCATGATTCTAGAGCTTATATCCTTTCATTCATTCTTTGTATCCAATGAAAATACACTTGACTTCCTTCTTGTCTATCTTGCTCTTCTTTTCCTTGGGAACATGCACAAACGCATCACAGCCAAATACTTTGAGATGTGAGACCGAAGGCTTCTTACCATACCATACCTCATGTGGAGTCTTATCGACTAACACCGACGAAGGAGACATATTCAATAGATATTTTTCAGTGTGGACTGCCTTCTCCTAGAATTCTTGAGTGATCCCAGCACCACTAAGCATGCTCCTTGCCTTATCCATCAACGTTATGTTCATTCTCTCAACAAATCTATTTATTTTGGGTACGTGTTATATTCTTTGCATGGTTAGAACTAGTATCAATGTTGAATCGGGCGCGCAGGGGGGTAAGAGGGGTGCATCGTCCTCCCTTTCTTGAGGGGTCATAAGGGGGAAATATCCCCCCTACACGACAATTTAGGGGCAACACTCCTGAAAAAAAATGGCATTTTTTTGCGTCCGATTTTGGGCGGTTTTTCGACACATGGTTTTCATTGATGGTTTTCTATTTTCGGTTAAGGAATTAGGGTTGTTGACTAATCCGAGTTATTGGATTAGGATTTTTGGATGCTACCAAATCCTATATGTATATTGTATTGTAAACAATGTATGAGATGAATTAATATAGAATATGTTGGTTTTCCCAGTTTGGGTTCCCAGGGGAAAAATCTTTGTGTAATGTGCGTATTTGTCATTGTATCTTTTTCGTTATTTTATTGAAAATTTGTTTGCATTAAATAATTGTACAAGGTTAAAATCTACATTTGGTATCTTAGAAATTATTGGATTAAGGGGGACACCTTTGTGGTTAGGGGTTTGGCTCGGGACTGTGATAATCCTTGTTACAATGGGAGATATGCGATATTGATTCTTCAGGTGAAAAGAAATGGTGAGAATTTCAAAAATAGATATCGAGAAATTTAATGGGAAAAGTTTTGAGTTGTGGAATCTCAAGATGGAAGATTTGTTGGTAGAAAAATATCATTGGATCGTGGTGGATCCAGGTACTGCACCTACAGGAATTTCAGCATATGACTGGAAAAAGTTGGATTGGAAGGAGAAGAGCACAATATGATTGTGTCTCTCAGACTCAATATTATCAATGAATGTGTCAGGGGAAGCTATGGCCAAGGAGTTATGGGATAAGTTGGGGAATTTGTATTAGTCTAAGTCCCTAGTAAATAAATTTTTCTTGGGGAAGAAGCTTTATAACCTAAGGATGAGAGATGAATACTCGATGACAGAGCATCTGAATGCCTTCAATACTGTGGTAAGTCATTTATTATTTGTCGAGATTAAAATTTCAGATGAAGATAAGTGTATCAATTTACTTTTCTCTTTATCGGACTCATGGGATAGACCGGTTGTGGCCATAAGTAGTAATACAACTACCTTGAGTTTCAATAATGTGGTCTCTATTGATTAAGGTTGGTTGTCATTGATGTCAACCCTTGAATAAATCCCTGCAGCACAAAGGTTTGGGTAATGGACCCAAGATTGCTTGATGTAAAGATGACTCATTATTGTCTTGTCATGGTTGATAAGAAGTAAATATGGATGAACTCCAAAGTGGTCCCCTTATGGTGAAAGCCCTCACGAGAAGACGCTTTGCAGAGTAAGATAACCCATGCTTAATTGTGGAATAATGAGATGAAGGACAATGAATTTGTCAGGTAAACTATCCTATA
>JASDQU010247371.1:3081-16574 GCA_032191745.1 Picea mariana
CAGTAGTCCTGCAATAAAATTCATAATGTTATTCACATTCATTGACCTTTTTCCTCAAGGTCCATTTACAACACATATTCACATTTATGAGCTTTCCATAGTTCTTGGCCAATCCAGTTATATTTTTACAAGCTGGGGGGAAACAGGGTGTTACAACTCTTCAGATTTTCCTTCAGTTCCCAAGGCCCTTTTGAGTGTGGTACACAACTTCCCAGTAAGATATTCATCATCTAAAATGTCAGAGAATAGTTGTAACCATAGATTAATAGCCTTATGTGACTTACTCAAGGGCTCCATTTGTTGGCAAGGATTTCGCTTAGAAATTGGTTCCACAACTTCAGGCATTACAAGACTAGATAGTTTTATAAACTGTTCCAATGCGTCTTTGAAAAATCCCTTTTGCCTTACAGGATCATACCTGGTATTCTCAAGTACTACCTTTTGTATTTTGATCTGATGAGGACTTTCAATATCGACATCGATCTTGGTTAATCTTCTAGTGAAAATGTTAGTATTGGGGTATTTTCCCTTAGCTACATATCTAAGTTCAAAATTTATCAGATTGGACCCTCTTTTCCTTGCATGGTCTTCCCATTTGGAAATCATATATGGAAAATCTTCGATGGAGTGGGTATTATTTCTATAGTGGGCACACCATGGTATTCTTGGGAGTGGAAAATCCCTTGTGAGATGCCCTTTCTCATCACAGTTGTAGTAGAAGCCTAGTCCCCTTCCGCCAGTATGTCCTCCTCTAAAATTTCCTCCACATTGATGAACTCCTCTGAAACCTTGAGGAGTTTAGTTGAATATGAATGCAGAACAATCCAATTTGTCATCTAAAGCATCCAAATCTCTACATTGGTTTCTAGTATGAGTAGGGGACCCATAAAATTCATAATATACTATATTAGAACAAGGGTGTACTTTTGTATAATAGGGCAGTGCCTAGGAGAGTACCCATAACTTCTATGGATATCACAATACTCATTGTTATGTCCTCCTTGATGATTCAATAAAACATGGTATTTAATAGGGATATGAAATGGAGTTGTAGCAACTACATTTACAACTTCTCCCGATGGTCCTACCGGTGGAGGTGACATTAGGTAAGAAGGGGGTCATGAACCCCTCAATATTGGGCATTCAGTTGATGTATGAACTTCGGTATGAAAACCACTACACCATACATGCGGTTGACTCACTATGGGAAGGGTTAACTCTTGGATTTGTTCAGTTAACGTGGAGATTTGGCCTTGCATTTACATGATATTATTATGCTCAGGTGGTCTCATCACCCACAAGATTCCAAGATAGCCTTCCATATCCTCAATCTTCATGGTTTGTTCCAATGCCTCTCCCAAAGTAGCTATCCTTTGTTGAGTCAATGGGATTTGGTTAAAGGTAACAACCCAATAATAAACCATTATCTATGGTTATCCTCATGGATAGGGTTTGTTAATTTCCCTATCGTGTCCTTAAATATTTGGTTATATTCCCATGCAAACTCACCATCTCTTTGTTTTATGTCTTGTAGCTTGGGCAGATCCTGTTTCTCTAATTGAGGTAATCAAGATTTCATTATAAGCTTATGCTTTGTTGTACTATGTTGTCATTGATTTCAAAAGGTTGATGTCAAGTATTGGCATAGCAATGTGCTTATATCATTGATGTATTTACTATTGGCTTATGTTGTGATTGATGTAATTGATGTCAAAGGGTTGATGTCATGTGGTGTCACAGTGTCGTATCATTGATGGCATGTCATGGTTGATAGGAAGTACTAAATGGATGAACTCCAAAGTCATCCCATTATGGTTAAATCCCTCATGAGAAGATGCTTTGCGAAGTCCAAATGGTTAAGTGGTTGAGTCATCCTAGATGTATGGTTTGGTAGCCCCAACATTGTAGTTTTTGGTTGAGGAATAATGTAATGAAGATCAATGAATTTTCAAGTGAAACTATTCTAGATGGATAGTTCTCATCGTGCGATTTTTGGTGATATGTAGAATGTCACATAAATCCTCACGGTTAGAGAGTTATGGCCATGTGAAGTTGGAGAACCCTCATGAGTTATCTAGAAGCCCCTAGAAGGTCAAAGAATTCAAATTATTCTAGAAGCTCCTAGAAGAAATTGACCAGTCAAAGTGGTTAGTCATGGGTTAAGTGGTTGTAACAAGAAAACAATTAAAAATAAATTAGTTGCAATTAGAAGTGGAGAGTTTATTATTTGTGAATAAAGTGGTTGTAAGTGGAAAAAGTGGTTAGAAGTGGGTTAGCCCCAAAAGAAGGAAGTTTGTTAGGAGATAATCCCTAGAGGAAGTTACTTGGAGAGTATAAATAAGAGAGAAAGGGTCTCTTATGAATGAGAATATTTTGAGCATATTGAAGATCTATTTTTGGTGAAAGGTTCATTGCAGGTACTCATGGACGCATTAGAAGTTCCGTAAGTCTGATGTAGCAATGAAGTTTGACGAAGAAAGTTTTGGAGGTTAAAAAAACATTAGTTTTTTGGATCTGTATGTGAGCTACAGTGGGCCAGAGAATGTACATATGCAGGCCGAATAAGAACTAGTCACGTATATTTGAAAAGTCCAAGAAAATATTGAGTAGATTCTAGTGCCGAGTTCCTGAACTCTGAAGAAAGTACCCAAGATATCAGTCTACAAGTTCATATATACTAAAACATTTTTGGTATAGTTATATGTTGTCTTGATGCTTACATTTACTCATGCTATGGAGAATTATTAAAGCATTCTTTGTATGGTTGTTATGATGCTTGGATATGGTAGGTGTTGGCTGATTGGTTGAGTGGTTCTATTCTAATATGATTGAGGGATATATATGTTCTCTGATGGTGTATGCATTAGGAACATGCATATGTTATTGGATGGTGTATATTTTTTATGGTTGGTATGGTACTAGTTGTAGTGACATATTGGATGCAGTGACAAGTTACTGGTGGATATAACACAAGAAGGAACATTTTAGAAGTGCAGAAGAATGGATTCCCTACTTTTATGAAGGTGTACATAAGCTAATAGAGGGAAGTATGCGTACATACACATGCTATAGTGTAGGAAGGCCGTGTATATACATAGTATGAAGAATAAATAGGTCATGTACTATTGACGGGCGTTTATGACACACCGTCAATGGGAAGGGAAGATTCGGTTTAGGGTTGTCTACTTAACCCAAGCCATTTGGTATAATCTACCCTGACGGGTTTTATGGCTCCGTTAGCCACCTAAGATCTTAAAACGACTAAAAGATGTGGATTAACTAATGATACAACTCTTACAATCAACACTTTAATTACAAATGTTTAACTAAAAATGTTTATGTACAATGGTTATATACAGTTCACAAGGTTTAAGCAAAGCCTTGTGAAAATAATTGTTTTAAGAAAATGGATCTTAGCAAGATTAATTATGAACAGAATTATTTTAATACTCTAAATACCAAATTAATAAATAATGAATGAACAAGATTGTAAATGATATAATGAAAACAAACAAAGCAAATTAACATTTAAATGATGCAAGCAATGTTCATTAATAAATCAAAAAATTAAATAAATAATAAATTGACTAACCTCTTGTTGATTAGCAGTACTAAGCTAAATTCATCTCTCTGTATTTGTATGATCTCCTCTTAACTTGTGTTAAGTGTAAACCTATGACAAAGGAAAGCACAATACTTCCTGAAGAAACTCACAGAAGTCTTTTATATTCCAGAACGAGTTTATGATAGAAAGACAAATGATTATATATCATGTGACCTTGAAATGTCCAATAACTGAGAATGAAAAAAATTCCAATTCTTGGTAATGGTGTTACCAACTATCTACCATCACATGTAAACTCAAAATACTTGAATAGATGATCGATCACAGATATAAACTAAACCAAAAGATATTGAACAACATAAATAAAAACATGATATAAAATATTACGTGAAGAACAGATTAAAGCTAATTCTACACAGATAACATTTCACATTAAGAAATTACATGAGAAGACAATGAAAAGACATTGCACAGTCTACACAGGACGAAAGCCAAAGAGTAAAATTCCTTCTCATATAGTTTCAACAAAATATGTTCATCATATGGCCCAGGAAGAATTTTTGGGATAATAGACTCTTAAAAATTGAAAAAATTAATACATAAATGATAACAATTAACCATGTATTGATAAAATAGACTAAAGCTAATTTAAATCAATGCATAATCAATTAATCAAAGAATATGAAGATATTATAATGAAAATAAAACCATTTTACTCACAGGACAAAAGCCATTAAGCAATCTGGAATTTCCTATTCTTCTTCGAAAATACTCGTCCATTCTCCCAAAATTCCAACAATTCGTTACTCCATTTGAAAAGAAAAAGTTACAAAATAAATAATATTCAAAAAAGAAAGGATCAAAATCCTCCTCTACCTTTCGAGGATCCCCTTGGATCTGAACTTTCTCATATATTTATACAATGAATGAACAATCTGGGCGTCACTAATAATTTCTGCCACCTGAAATTTTTCTTGAAAAGAGACAACAATATCTCTCAAATCGTGCATTTGTTTGGGCAAATTCTCACAGTTAAGGTAAATGGGTCCATTATGAAGATGGTTTTTCAACCATTTCTTCATATTTTGTATGGTTTGGCTGAAACAAGTCCTGTAAAATCATCTGTCTGTTCTTGAACACATTTCCAAATCTTATCTATTGTTGCTCATAAAATATTTGCAGCAATCCAATATTATTTTTGGATCAATTATCTTGAATGTATTTAGATAATAAAATCAAGCCATGATCATATCCGTACCAAATAACTGAAAATAGAAACTTGTGAAACAAAAAGAAAACAAATTAATAACCTAAAAATTGTGAATAAAACAAAATCTAGAACAATAAAATTAAAATGAATTTAAACTAACTATAAGTTCTAAACAAAAATTGTTTATATTTTCCTTTTAAATATGATCTTAAAATTCTAGAAGCTTCAAGTTGATGCAGAGGAGAAAAATATTAATTTTGGATTTTCAGAAATTCAAACAAATAATAGATAATTCCTTTTTATTTTTATTTTTATTTTGAAATGAGATGCAAATTGACAAAATAATTTAATTAATTAAACCTACCAAATGATTTTTTGAAAATGATTGCTAATGAGAAAAAGACGAAAAAAATAATCATAATTTAAATGAAAGTAAACAATTGATAAAAATTAATGTTTTCGTTTAAATTAAGATTTCTATGTTCGTCTCTCCCTAATTCAAATTTGATCAAATGTGAACAAATTCCATAGAAAAGATGTGTCCCAATAAACGTTCTTCTTGTAAAATCATTTTTATTTATCCATGTCTTCAACCAATCCATTCTCATAGTAGATAAATTCAGGAAGGAAGAGGTAATAACAAATTCCCAAATTATGAAGCTCATCCATCAACATCAAAACTCTGTAGAAAGAAAAACATAATGGAAGTTGAATTTCATGAAATTCAAACCAAACAAAAGAAAAGAATATAAAATCAAACCAACCTCGAAACAAATAAAACCAATACCAATCCAATCAATTCAAAGGGAAAAAAATGAAGAATCCAAGTAAAATTTTGAGGGACCCTAGATTTTGATTAAAAATAAATAAGGGGGTTGTTGGGGCCCAACATGTACTTGTTGACAGATTATATTATGTCTACAAGATGAGTCTTGTACTTGAGGGTTGGATTTATCTTCTCAGTTGGTGCTGAGATATGCAGACTGGGTCTTGCATTGAGAGTTGGTGCTCTCTTTGAGTTGGTGTTGATAAACCCCCAAGTTTGTAGTCTCCTGTAACACATAATAAAAAAAAGTTTACATATATATCTTGTGTTCCTTATGGTGATGTTTTATTGTTGATGTATGTTGTTGAGATATGTTTACATGCAAAAACTAGTTGTGAATGGAAGTAATGAATAATATGTTTGAAGATGTTTCAAACTAAATTTTGTAAAGAGTTTTAAAAATATCCTCACACTGATTCACCCCCCCACCCCCTCTTAGTGTGGTCGGTGTGTCCAAAATTATTCACCTGGGTTAAAGAGAAAAGATTCCCTTGATCATTCCCTGGCTCGATAGATTTCATGTACCAATTTTAGAGCTTGAACCCTCAAAGTAGTCTGGAACTCAACTGATTTTTTTGTGCCTAAAGTTCTGCGAGAACTCCAGATGGCTTAAGAAAGAAACCAATGTTTCTTAATGTCCTCATCCCCTTTACCCTAAAACTATGGGTACCGAGTAAGAGACCCTATGTGTTGATGTTCCATCGATGGAATTTGAGATCTTATTAATATAAATGATGAGGGTCCTGGTTGTGATATAGTTGAAATAATCGCCACACTATTGCTACTACTACTACTTGAACTTGTTGAACTATAAGGGGTAGAAACGATATAAAATACAAAAAAATTGATTATAGAGATTACCAAATTTTTAGATGGCCTTGGGGGAATAGGTGACTCGGGGTTGGGGCCTTTACCTACAGAGTGAAGTTCTTTGATCTGGGGAGTCACGTTTTCTTGCAAGGTTTCATATACCTCATGATGTAGTCCAACATTTTTTGGCATCGTGGGTTTATACTCTCCCACATATCCCTCTGAGGTCTCGACTGAGTATTCTTATTTAGTAGTGGTTTTTATATTTAATTCTTCATATATATCTCCTAAGTTTCCCTTATCCTGTCCGCCTCCTTTAGAACCTTCACCTCTCTCACCAAATTTGTCTTTCAACCATCGGTTGGCCAACCTTCTAGGTCTATGTAACTCTTGCAATTTCTCTAATTATTTTCTTCAACTACCGTCACAATCATATCCTTCCGTGATTGATCAAGTCTCTGCATCACCTTTCACATATGGTTCTAACTCCTCTTTTTCATCAACTGCAACCCTCCTTAAATCTTGTTCATTTTTTATAATTTTCTCTCGTCAACCCCCCATCTCCAGAAACTCCTTCTTTATTGGCTCATGACCCTCCTGCAAACCACCTCCCCCTGATCAAAGGGGTTTATGATTCCATCTCAACTGAAGGAACATGTAACATCCCTTCTTCCACTTGCCAAATCTTAATCCAAAAAGGGATTTCCCACAAAAATATTCCTATAGCTCCTTCTTGGAATACAACTTTTGATTTTGAAAAATATTGGTGGTTCTTCGTAACAAAATCAATAATATATCCTTCCAAGGTAGTTTGTACCCATAAGTACACAACATGAGAGATATGATGATCTAACTGGTGAAGAGATGCTAAATGCTCAATGGTCTAGTTGTATCTTCTCTTGACTCGATATTTATATTACAGTGCTTCTTGCAGCTACTCTAGCCACTGAAATACTTCTTAAAGGAATCAAATCCAAAATATATCATACTGGTCACTCGCAAGCTCCGAATTGAAGACAATTCTCTTCACAACCCTAAAATTTTTGTGTCGCAGCTCGAATTCTTTCTGTATGAATTTTTTGCACCTTCTTTCCCACCAATTATCAACATCCTATTCGAATATCCAATGAGGAAACCTCTAGAAACTCAGTTTAAAGCTTAGGTCCCACCAACATAACCATTTGTTGGCACAAAAACGAGACTAGCTTTCTCAGAGGTTACCAACAAATGGTACCGTTGTAGTCTAGGAGCACTGTCATATTCAAACTTCCAGAAGGGAAGGATGTCTCACCCAAAGCGTAGCCGAGACATGTGAGGTGAAGTGATTCAAAGAGAATGAATCATCGAGTTTAATATTACCATGTTCAACTTCATACATTGATACACAAAAATACATTCATAAACAATAATTAACTGCTAAATACACATGAAATAAGTAATTGTGCAACATAGAAACCATAGATTCATACACAATCTAACATAATTTTAGGGCCCGAAAAATCCATTATATTATCAACACCTAAAAATTATCATACAATGAGCACATTTCTCATACACTCGCTTATGCAGTGAAATCTATTCCCAGATAACCATTACATACTCTAATCTTTTGCACAAGAATAATGAAATTCAAAACCATTTACAATAGATTTCTAAGACCAACTCAATAAAAATAGAGATAATAATAACCCATAGTAACCCGTAGTAACCCTTTTTCCATTACATAGCTCCATATTTATAGTTTTCCATCGGGAACTTCTTGAATTCTTGATTCCATTGTCTTTCCCACTTTTTTCTTGCATGCGTTAGAGGCTCTTTTTATTTATCCACTACTCGTCCAATTGGTGCATGATGATTTTGGCTATTTTCATCGTTGTTACACTTTTTAGTTAACTTCCCACTCATCTAATTGTTTTCTGCCACTTCAATTCTTTCGTTGACCTGCTGTGATTTCCACAAAACTTGAGCATTTCCACAAAAACGAACACTTTTCAAAATGGAGGGCTCAACAGGTGAAACTGAATGGTTCTTTATAGACTCAACATAAAAATAGAACACTTAAGAACATAAAATGAAAGAATTCTCATTCTTTACTGAAAATATGAGTGCTAAATACTTCAGAAAAATGGAGAAAACTCTCTTATTTTATGATATGCAAAAAATGCAATTTTTCTTTTTAGATGATATGCATTATTGATGCAATTTTTTCTTTAAAATGTAGAGAAACTAAAAGGAAGTGACTATTCTTTTTGTCGAAGATAAACTAACTTTCCAAAAGAAAAATATTTCAAAATGCAAGAACAAATTGAAATCTAAAATAAACATAAAAATATAAAGCACACAAAAAGATTTTTATTTCTAGTGATACGATGACAAGGGCTGAAAAGAAAATCAAAGTATACTTTCTATAAGTGTTTTATTTTTATTTTTCTTGTTTAAGTAGGAAAAATAAATAGGAAATATTTAAGACAACCTTTATTCTTAAAAACGAACAAGAAATAACAAAAAAGAAGGTAGGAAGGAAACTTGGACTTATAAAAGTTTATCAAGAAAAGTAATGAAAACCATTCCATGTAAGAATATCTTGAGAAATAACTTCCAAAAATACTCTCAAAGAGTTGAAAATGATTCACAAAAGAAAATCACAAAACTTTCTTATTTTCTTTAAAAGAATGAAACTGACAAAAATTGAACTCAGAAAACAAAACAAAGAGTCTCAAAGCCTCAGGAGAGACCCCAGATACTTGGCCCACAAACGTTTAGACAAAAATATTTGAAAAAATCCTTCATGCAAAGATGTATGTGCCTGTGACTAAGGGAAACCTCCTATATGTGACTCTCTATACTGGCTGGGCACGTATATGTATGTGACTATGATAACTAGAAATTCACGTGTATACCTAGAAATCTAAAAACGAGACAACAAAAGGCAACACAAAGGCTCGAGTGATTATAAGTTATCAATCTAAGTACAAATGATAGTTTGAAACAAAATAAAAACACTTCAATCAATCAAACAAAGAAAGAAACCCATAAACAGATCCACTTTGGAGAAAGATCCCTAGTATGGTCGCCAGTTATGCATTCGAAGAAAATCCCCTACAGTAGTGGGCTATACTAAAGCATACCAATGACCATATAGAAACAAATTCCCAAAAGAACATGCATCAAGATATAATAACTGATTTCGAAAAAAATAACTGACTATTGGGAGGAAGAAAAAGATCGACTCACTTAGAGTCCTATGGTTGATGTCATTCCTGATTGTCGTAGTTTCTTCACTCCTTTCCAACAATTCCTCTACAACCTACAATAAACTTAAATAAGAAAGACTGTACAAAGAGGTAGTTATAGTAATAAATACATGTTAGTATGATGAAATATAACAATAAAATATCATCAACTAGTATTCTATGAAATATATGTGAAAACGTTACAAACAAAACATTACAAATACAACATATTTCGAAGGAAAGAGTTTATATTTTTATTCAATAGTTAAGGCGATTACAACTTTATACCTATCCTGCATGATGTTGACCTATCGAGAGATATCCCAGGTTCCTCCACCCTTGCTCCTGCTATAAAATATGGTATTGACTCTAGATCATCCACATGCCCAAAGAGAATATAACGGGAAGCTCTTGGAAAGATAAGTTGGTGATCAAAAAAGAATCTAGAAACAAGGGTTTCTAGGTCAAACCAGTAGAAATGGGAATGTATAAGGGTATACATATTTGGAGGTGTTTTCCAAAAATAGGTTTTCTTAATGTGTGCAAAAAACCATTACTTTTCATTACCTTTATCCTTGGACAAATGCTCCTTTTATGCGGTCTTTAGCTGGTTAGAGACGATTGAGTATGGGTAAAAGGAGTTATGCAACTAACCAAACCTGTAACTCATCATTTAATTAAGCATACATATATATTTTTAATCATTTTCTAACATGTACATGACTTCCCATTTAGTGGCTCCTATGTACATGAGTACCATAACTATGAGGGCACGTACATCTTCCAAAAAACTATTTTTTGGAAAGTATCAAGGAGGTATGAGGAATAATCGTCTATACACAGTATAGGGATTAGGCCAACAATCTTTTCAATTCTTCAAAGGTGGCAATTGACGCTATAACAACCTCGTTGCCAAAACTGTCTGTAATTTTTTTCTATATTCCTTCATTCCAAGGACACTCGGGACTTCTTCAAACTCCAATACTCTTCTCCAATCAAGTATGAGGAAGACTAGAAGGATTCAAATCTAAAACAATAAAGGGAGATGGTACTTTAGGAAATATGGGCTTCCTTGTAAGTGTCTGTCATAAAAACCGCAAGGATATGAATGGATTTTACTACTTTGGGAAAGAGGATAACTCTGTTATGGTATTAGTGCTTCCACTTTTGATATCTCCCCATTCCTTCTATTAGGAATATTTTTATACCATTTCAAGATGGTTAGGACCATTTTACACAAGTTTTAGGGAGTTATAGAAGTAATTTTCTGTAAATCCCTCTCAGGAGCACGTAATTTTCATAATTTTTTATATTTTTTAGTAACTTTTGAAGGCACATGCACCTTTACTGAAGGAAAATGGCATGTACATGCTCCAACCGTGAGAAGAAAGTTTGTATGGATTGATAAGGAGGATTTTTGGGTAGATATTAGAGTGGGCCCAAGCTACAAGGGATATGAGTGAATGGGATAATGACCAGATAAAGACATCTAGAACACAAGGGTGCCAAAATATGCGATACCATATGCCCCCTAATAAGTAAGGTTGGAAGGGGAGTTGATTGGTGAAATAGATTATAATTTCATAGAGGAAGCCATTGAGTGGGGCCAGGTGGATTTCACTAGAATTCAGTTTAGGAAAGTACCTATAACCAATACCAAGGATCCGATGAATCTCTTCTTTAGGCGATCATGTATCCATACTAAAGTGTGGACACATCTTGGTTTGTTATTTTGGAATGTTTTTTTATTGATAACTAGCCTTTTTCCTATTCTTTCTTCACCACTTTTTCCAACCATAACCTTCTATCATTACTTTTCCATACTTCATTCAGGGATTAACTAATCAAGAGTAAGTAAGGTAAAATAAATTGTTTTATTGATGATTTCTAAATTTTTGATAGTTTATTAATGCCAAAAGATTAATTATCAACCAACTAAATGTGTCTACTTCAAGAAGTTGGTAAACTTGTAGTAGTCATTCGAACCAATAATAGCGCAACAAAAAAGTCAAAACGAGTGAGTTGGGGTTTCTCCATATTTTGAGTAGATGGTTGATGTCATCAAGATGTCGAGCAAATGAGTAAGTTTNTGTCAAACAACAACTAAAAATGAGGAAGCTCTAGCTGAATAAACCTCCAAATCATGCTCATATCCACCATCGAGCTTCGTATTACATACAATTCCATATTTCATGAGATTTGTTAAGTTGCATATTTGGGTATACAAGGAATTAAACAAATCACATGTCACTATTTAAACAGATATATTTTTAGATGCATTGTGATCTATTATATCACGGGCATCTAATTACAAATTGTAACAAATTGAACACATTTCTTAGATCTACTCTTTTTCTCAAATGGATTATGTATATTATAAATACAATATTATTTTGTATGATAGGTTAACTTTGCAATATTGAATTAACAAAAGAACACTTCTCTTCAATTGATATTTTGATTTCAGACTTCAATGAATGTGATTTGATTTAATTTTGAACATGGTGTTAATTATTTAAGTGATAGAGTAGTTTCACAGTGTATTCTCGAAGAGGCCCCTGTTCCAGTTTAAAGCTACCCATTCACATTTTTAAGTATTGTTATTTCTATTTGAATTGATGTTTTAATGTATGAAATTTTACTTTAAATTGTTGTGTGGTGTGCATAGTTATATTTCATTTCTCAAAATTTGACGCCAGCTGCCCTCAGCGAACAACCACTCTCACCAGGAAATTTTCCGTATCCAGCCCGAAGAGTTTTATTACTCTCCAAATCCCATATCAGGACTCTTTATCACCCACAGGGCACTTGATTTATCTCCTGGTAATTATCTCGGGAAATCGGGTCTCGTGAAATCACGAACCCTGTGTGCACATTCTCGTGCAACTCCAAATCCCGAACCCCGATAGTCAACGATCAACGCTTTCCACTCACCGGGGATTTCCCTATCGGGGTATCGCCACTCGCGATATCAACAACCTGACCTCCCAAACTCCAAGCTTCGAGATACCGATCCTCCGATGCGATGCCACCTGTACCTCGCTAGTACCTGTGGTCCCACTCTGCCACGTCACCTTCGGGATTTCACGGATCGCAAATCCACGACACAAGTCTTCCTTGAGGTCGAAAACACCGAACGCCGAATCCCGACCTCCCGAGATCCGATGCCACGCGTCCCGTGGAAAATCAATGGCTCCGTTTGATTCGGGAAATCGCAACTTGCGATTTCAATGGGCCGATGCCTCACCTTTTCAATCGCCAAATGCCGATATGCGATGACGCTTGGGTTAACTTCCTCACAAATTCTCTGTAATCTGGCAGTCTGCAGGACTTCGCGATTCTCCACAGCGATTTCTAGTCGTTGATTCTCTTCCTTGAGAACTTCTCCAGCTCCAAAGCTCCATTTTTGTTCGAGCCACTCTTGGATCCTCCCCCGACTGTATCAAGAAGGAACTCTTCCCCCTAAACTTGTAGACTCTAATCCCCTCAGAAAATTTTCACACACTCTATGCTCTCGACCTTCAACGATTCTCTAAGTGTCGAATTCCTTCCTGTCCTGTACACTCACAGCCACAGAAATATCTGTCTTCCTCTGCTCAGACTAAGTGCTGAGACTTCAAGCTCGGCCTGCACCACTCCTGCACGGCTCTGTTAACCCAATATCACTTCTGGGAAAATGAGAATGAGAGTTTACTGTCTAGCCTCCTCAACGCACTCTATGCGGAGGAATTCAACTGCACTCTATGCAGGAATCTCCTGGCTTAGATAGAGAAACAATTGAAGCTCATTCCCCTCTCTTTCAGACTTCCATCAATTCTCTAAAATCACATGCAAACCATATTCAAAGCA
>JASDQU010247379.1:1562-16574 GCA_032191745.1 Picea mariana
CAATTATGAGGAGGGTTTTCATAGAGTTATATAGACCTTCCTAGACACATGAGCATGCATGTGTTCCTAGTAATGGTATCAAATAAGTAGAAGTTGGAGTTTGTACATAATAATGATTCCTTCTTTGATTTGAATTACTTAATGTGATTCATTACGAAACTAAATATTGGATAAACTGATAAACACCACTTGAAATTTGACACTTGATGGTGGCAATGACAAGACAATGGACCAAACCAAATTCCAAAGACAAATTAACAAGGTGAAACAACATCATTACTACCAGTTGACCAACATCTGACACCTCACAATAACACAATCTCAATGTCCCTAACTATTTTGGTGTCATTACCATAATGGGTAGTTATATAATAAGACATATGTTATTTTTAAATAACATGTCAACCTAATAGTATGTATACATGACCAATGAATGAATGATAATTAGTATATCTAAGAGATGAACAAGAGTGGTTAGTGTACATGATGACTTATGATTATTGTATTGAAATGCGTTTGGATTATTTAGGAGTTCTTTTCCTAATATTTTGAAGTTGTTATTTTTTAACTCATGGTCAAAGTTCCATCAAGTTGTGCATTACCTACCACCTCACTACACGATTTCCCACAGGAGTGGCAATCTCCACATGGTTGAGATGGACCTTGATGGTGAATTTCCACTTTACCAAGTTGGAAGTTCCCTCCAACATGTGATTCTCTTGGAGACCAAACCTGGCCATTGTTGCAACCCCTAAATGCACACTTGAACAAATATACCATAAACAGAAGAAATCAACAACAAAATTCAAACAACATTCAAACCTGTTGGTGCCTCCTATAGATTTGTGCAGATTAGAAAGTATCATGTAATTCCTTAGTTGTCATATGGATCCACACCCTTCTTTGAAGATAGTACTAAGTAAATTCATGCTACAATTGATAAAGCAAACTCTAGCTAACTGGAATGCTAAATCTAAACAAAAGTTCTAAATCTAGGAAAAGGATGAGACTAGTGCATACATGCATCCTCACATTCAACTATAAAACATCATCATAATGGAAGGATGATGTTCATTGATCATCTTTTTTCTATTGCGGGGAATTTCAATTCAATATGAGCATGTGCTTCTTGTGCTAAAGAGTATTGGACTGCTTGCCCCAATGCATTGACCATGTTAACTCACCGTTATCTCCACATTTGGCCACTAAGGCTTACATGCATCCTCTAGGAAAAAATGATGGGTTGTAAGCCTTAGTGGCCAAATGTGGAGATAACAGTGAGTTAACATGGTCAGTGCATTGGGGCAAGCAGTCCAATACTCTTTAGCGCAAGAAGCACATGCTCATATTGAATTGAAATTCCCCACAATAGAAAAAATATGATCAATGAACATCATCCTTCCAAATTCAAAGTACATCAAACACTACATCATAAAGTGTTGTCATCATTATTAATTTCGGTTGCATTAATAACACTTGAGTTAGGATTGTCCAAGACACGGTCCTTTTCCAGGTATTTACTATTGAAATATGTGATCCATAAATGGTAGGCCTATGGACCATCTATCTCATCAATATGGATACTCTATGGAAATAAACAATGCTTCTCTGCAACTTCTGTTTAGATTTGGGGTTTGAATTTGGTTCACTTGTTATTTCCTAGAATGAAGGCTCTATTTTCTTCTTTGGTTGAAGACTTCACTGGTCTGTTTGAACTACTAACTGAAGGTGCCCACATAGGATTTTAATTATGCGAACAAAGTCCAAACTCCATTTACTTCAACTAATATGTTTACATATGTTCTACCAATCTACAATAACTTCTCACTTCTACCTAGACTCATAATTATAGAAGATCTGAAACAACTATTTGATAGAACACACGACGGATGTAAGTGCCAATTTATCACACACACACCCAGAGGGGTTTCCGTAGGTTTCTCACCACCTTTTGAACCTAGAAGTTCCCCACATTTTGTATAGAGGTGAATGGATGAGGTTAAATATCAAGGTTTACATATCAATAACTACCAATGAATTAATAGATAGCGAATGGTATAATGGGAACCAACCAATAATGTAGGCAATGGTGACAATTGCTATGATTAGAAGCCAACCATACTCTTAAATTGATTTAGTGCTGGAAGTCAACAGTCAAACAAACTCTAACACTGTTTTCTGCTTCCACACATATGAGCATACATATATGCTTATTCAATGGAGGGGGTTAAACTCACCATCTATTCAATAAATGACAATTTTAAGTGCCCAATTGATTCAATGCTTGGGGATTTAGGAAATGACATCCAACACATACAATGAAGACATTGGATGTAGTATATGAATTAATAGACCAAACAATTCATCCTTTTAGTGATAATGCCAATGATGTTGTAACTATGGAATGTAATCCACGATTCCACAGATCAACAATTATGGTGTCAGTTCAATAACAGGTGAAAAGAACATAGTGTGAATCACTATGGTTGGTACATAGCAACCAAATTCTCAATTTCATTAATCCTGGGAGTTAAAACAAACTGAAGAGAGTTCTAATACAAGAACAAGATATCAAGCTCAAAAAGACCTTCACTGATTGAAAATTTGATCTATCTACAAGAAAACAATGTCTCCCAGATGGTGTTAAAAGGTGTTCTCCATAGATGGATAACAAATTCGTTGACTCTTTAAGTCAGATGGACCAAGCTAGGGAGATATCAGAATCCCATGTACAAAACTTCCATCAAT
Organism: Picea mariana; assembly: GCA_032191745.1. NCBI lineage: Eukaryota > Viridiplantae > Streptophyta > Pinopsida > Pinales > Pinaceae > Picea > Picea mariana. The sequence goes on from JASDQU010247379.1 coordinate 4,311, forward strand.
GATTGATTCAATGAGAATGTGGCCTTGTGATCAATCCACAAACATAAAAACAACCATGTCAAGGGGGAAAGAAGCAACAATGTGTTTTGCAATTGGGAAAGATGGACCCATTAGTTTATCTTGGCATGATATACAATGTGAAAATATTTAGAATCTATAGTATCTTTTATCTACATGGGCAGTGTCGTGGACACCATGAGATTATTAATTTAAGCAATGTAAAGTATTTCTTATTTAGAATATTTAGATAATCACTGTTTTTCCTTCCAAACTTTAGGATTGTCACACCATTTGAATGATATCCCAATGGACAATGCCTTTACAAATTCAATCAAATTTGCAAACTTTAATGTGATTCTTTTCGAAAATAGGTACAGACAATTGTTTCTTGAACTTGATCATCTTTTTTGAAGTTGAATGTCCTTTTCCTTTAATTTTTGATTTGTCTATATTTTCAACTTTTAGTCTTCAATCTTTTGTGGCCATATTTGAATTTCTTGGAAAACATGTTGAATACTTTTGGAAGGCTTCAGTTTCATAAGGCCATTTCTCTCAATGTTTTCAACAATCTTACTGGACCAGACAATAGTCCATCCAATTTTTGTATGTAAACCCGAGGGTTAGGGTTGGTTGTTGCCTTGATTTAGGAAACTATTACTCACATCTGATATCTCTAGGAAGTACTCTATATTCTTGGATCCATTATTAGAGCACAACCATGTTTCACCAGTTTTATTTGAAGTTGCACATTTATATTAGTAGAAAAACAAATTTACAAATACATAAATGAATCTTCCGATACCAAATAAACTAGCTCAAAAAACATTATTCTCCTAACCATTGGAAAAATGTAAATTAATCCCAACATCAGCACCATTATCCTCAACAACGAAAATGAAAATGAAAATCCCCACACCCCAAGTCTATCACTATTATATTCATCAATTAGGAATAGAATGGAACAAATTAAACTCCCAGAAAAATATGCTAGACTTGGGATCATCTTATAGTTAGCTAATGCAACCATTATACAAAAACTCATCAAATATTGGCTAGAAATGTAGTAATAAATTTAGGGAAACAATAGATAACTTGGAGAAGAATACATTTTTTTCATTGGAAAAACTGTAATTTTATTCATATTAAGATAGAATTGCATTTATGCATTTAAGAATTTCTATCATGTTCAACAAAGAGAGGGAAATAACTACTTCCCATCTGGAATTTTCTTGATAGTATAGAATATTACAAATGTTGGCTTCCACAAGGGAGCAAAAAACTAGTCTCTGAACAACACTTAGATTTCTAAACTTAGATTTATCAAAAAGGTTTTAACAATTTTCCATATAGATAATCAAAATAAACTAGTAACCCTCCTAAATCCTCGTTACATCAACATCAATATATACTCCTTCATCCATAATAAGCTCAAAACAAAGTGGGATGAAAATATGCAGAGTGTTGGCTATCCTTAAGCCCTTGAATATGCCATTGTCCATTCTCCAACTATAGACCAGCCTTTGAAATTCCATCTGATTTTCCATTTATTTCCCTATACATGTGATGAAAAGAGGTTGAGTTAAAACACTTGAATTTCATCAAATATTGGCCTAGAAATGTAGTAATAAATAACAAGTAATACAAATTATGTGAAAAAAGCTCAATGAACAAAATCATACCTTCTCTTGCCAAAATAAATTGAAGTAGGAAATTTCAAAATTAGCTCTAAAATATAGAGATCACAACTAAGATCAGAAGAGTTTCCTAACATATGGTTGGAGAGGATTCACCTTGTGTCATGTTCCTCTAATTTCTAATGTATGGGGATGAACACACCTTTTGCACATGATTCTCTTCTCTCGTCTTTTACCAATTTGTCCGAAAGAAATCATTAATATGTAAGTAATAAACTATGTTTATAAAATTAAGAAACATACATAAACTATCAAATTCTCACCCTTTTTCCATTGTGAATAAAATAGAAGTCTTCCTCAAGGCTCAATTCCTCTTCGAATTCAAGGTGTCTTCTAACTTCAAACAAATTCCAGTTTTCTTCCATGTACAATGTTTTGAAATGTGCACCATCCTTCAAAACATCAATGGATATTAGAGGAGAATGAGTGCCATCATCATTGTCTTGCTCTATTGGCATCCAAATCCAATCGATGTTCTCCCTTATTTGCCTAAAACGCTGAAAATTAAAAGAAACATAGAGAGTTTGTCTCAATATTCAATATCTACATGTTAAAGAGAATGAAAAAATAGTTATAAAGTGATGTCAAACATTGTGAAAGTAAAAGAAAAGGAAAAACCAAAATTGTAAAACATTACCTAAAACGAAGTGTCTCTACACTCACCACATATTTTAATTGCTCTCCATTCACACCATGTAATCCTGTATTCCATCCAGAGTAAAATAAGTTGGATAATAACATGTTAGAGGGGTTTGTGCAAGAATATGCCTTCTTAGTCATTTGAATAGATTCCTCTTCCTTGAACACTTCAAGAAAAACCAAAAATGGTAAGTGCATACCAAAATTATCACATGCACCACCCTTCTCCCGCATACCTGATTGAATTTCAAGAAATAATTTTGAACGTATGCAATGAATTAATGTTGGATAAGAATTTGGTAAGCCAATTTAACAAATTGTAGGTAACTTGGCTTCTTCAATTCGTCCAACCCTTTTACTATGTGGAAGAAAGTAATCATACTTATAAAACCAAACCCCTTCTTCCCTCAATGACATGGAGTTCTTTCCCTCATAGAGTATCTCTCCTATTTGTGAATGGAAAACATGTAAAATATTGGTAATACTCTCCACAGGGTGCCATTCTTCAAAATCGAAAATGGAAAAACATACACATAAAAAATATAAACCACATTAAGTATCCATCTAAGCTAGGGCATTCATATTTTAATACTCAAATCTCAAATTAAAAAAAAAAAAAAAGAAGAAAAAAAACTTCAATGCTTACAAAATGACGAGCCCTTACAATTTAGTCCAATTTGAGGAAAATTTTCTTGTTTGGCAACAAAATATTTGATTATGTCCTTGCGATCATACACATGAGCTATAAGCACCTTATCCACCTTTTCACCCTGTTGGATCCGCTTAAATTCCCTTACTACACCTTTCCAATGACATTTTAAATCGTCTAGTCTTCTTTTTTTTGCCCAAATTCGATTCCTTGATGGTTGCAAAGTAACCCAAGATCGAATGGACACCCATAATGTGATCCACTTACCCATTTCATCCTTTTCATTATCAACTATAATAGTTTCCAATTTTCCTGAAGATCTACGAGTGCCCATCTCACTGCAAGAAAAAAACCAAGGATCCATAGGAAAAAGTTAACAAGAAATTCAATTCAACAACATTTCAAATTAACTAAAATGGAATTCCTATATTACCTTTTATGGGATTGTTGTATGGGAACCAAATAAAATCATCAACAATTGAATTAAACAATAGTATAGCAATGCTACACTGAACAACAATGTAAACAACATAATTGAACAAGAAGGATTGTTTGTTACTTTGTAGTATTGTGATATTCATTCTTTCTACATTTCTTTAAACATTGAAATCAACTCTTGAAAAAATGTTTTATTCTTATGAATCCACCTTCAATAAAAAACTTTTAAGCGACAAATTCAAAACACTTCTCAAGACTCCTTTCCCCTTACATCCATTAATGTATAAATATGCCTGAGCATAAAAGGTTGTTCCACATTCAGAACCATCCTAGAAGGAAAATGAAATCTCCTTATAAATGAAGTAGCATTCTATACCTCCTGAACAAGTGGAAGTAATTTGTGAGAGATATTCATCATTTTCTTTGCAGTGAACACAACAACAAGGATCGTGAATCCCCCTATCTTTTAGGTTTGTTTCTTTGGGATTTTAGAAAGGTTAGGCTGAAATACCTAAGCCAAAAGTAGGATCTACAAGACCTATGTAATAAAAAAACACTGCCCAGAAAATACTAACATCCTTATAACTGGAAAGAACAACAAGGAACAATAATTTCATAAATTGATTAGAGAGGGAGTAGCGATAGGTCTTGAATCATAAAACAATATGTAGGATACAGATTAAATGGGGCTTTAAAAAGGTAGGATAGGGCTTGAAACTGGCTGGAAATAAGTTATAAAACCACAGTCTATAATATTTAGAGATGACTTTGGTGTTTTTTTACATCAGCAGGATCAACAAAGCCTTGGGATTCTCCTAAAAGTCATTTTTTTCATACTTCTATTTGGCATCAATGATGAGTTTGTGATAGTAGGCACATCCCTTGGCCAAATCTAGTTATTTATCTTAGAAACAAGAGAAATGATAACATCCAGTGTTGAGGGGGAAAAAAGATTTAAAGGAGTTTTGTTGTGCCAAGCCTAATGGGATTATCCCGTAGGACCGACTTGGAAGCCAAATGGAGTGAACATTACATAATTATTACTGATTTTAGGAATATAGTTAATTATTAAACAAATAAAACTTCAGATACGTCATAAAATATTGAAATGATAAGATCTAACTCAGACTACTGAGTGTTTGTTTAATCTTCTGTATGGAAAGGTGGATTTGAATATGCCATTGGTAACATAAAATTTGGAAATATTCGATCTAATTAGATAAGGTTGAATGTGTGACTGGAAATATGGGAATTATTGAAACTGATTCCTTGAAATTTGTTGAGTGCTTTCAAATCTATATTTGATCCACTGTTGGCTTCTGATTTTGAGGTCTTGAACACTCAAATTTCCATGTTCTTTTCCACCTGTGTTTACTATGTATTATATTCCACCTTCCAAGTGTGTATATACCTTATCTTTGTCATGAAACATAACTTTCTCCCCAACCACCAGAAGGACGTTTCTTTGAAACAAGGAACTCACAAGCCTTATGAATGTTTGAACAATATCAACCTGTGTAATGATCCTACTCTTTGGAATTTCCTTTCACTAATGACAGTGATATCATCCAACTTCCCACCATTGTATATATTTTAACCAGCTACTCAAGCTACATCTGAAAAGAGGATTTTAACCTGTGTTTTGATTAGGATACAAAGAAATAATGATCAATTAGGGGCAATAGCTACATAAAAACAAAGAATGTGGAGAGGATTATATCTAGATGTCAATGGATCAATGGAGCAAGTTTATGAAGAGTTCACTTTTTTGTAAACTCACCAACAATTAGTTTAACTGTAATAAAGATAGAAAATCAGTTGTGCTAGAATATAATTGAAGTTTTTCTGACTCACCTTTCTCAGTCCTCACAACATCACTGGCATCTTAATCTGTCAATATCAATTAGTAGGTATTAAGTCATGGGAAGGATTCTCTGCAGGCCCGATCTTCTTTTGTTGCAGTCAAATTGGTCACAATATTGTTGCAAGTGTTTTCCTTCATTCATGATAGGAAAATAAACAAAAAATGTAAGGAGGTTCAATGCATTTTTAATATACCAATATGAAAATAGAAATTCATCTGTTTTTTAATTAAACATGATGAATTATATTTGAAATGTCAGACATGTTTGGAAAGTAATACAACTAGGTGGTTTAGTGTTCTTTAAAGAGTTGTTCTGCTAATCTGCAATGTGATTATATGATTGATGAAGACTATACCCTTAAGCACTTTTACTAGGTTTGGAAGAGTTCAAATCTTTGAAGAACATTATGAGCCGATGACCTTATTTTGTGTAGGATGGTCTTAAGCCTTCACTACTTGGTTGGCTTTTAGCAAGGACAGTTTAGTTGGTTACATGGAAACAATACATTAATGTTTGGTACTTTGTGAATGAGATTTGGTATTTAGAGAATAATTTTGTGGTTGATGAGCTTTTCTTTCCTTATACTAAAATGACACAAGTAAGTTGTAGCTACTTTTTTCCTCTATTGTATCTGGAATTCTTTGAATGTTCAAAAGCGAAGGTCTTTTACTTGTCTGGTTACTAAATCTTAGGCACCTATTACTTGTGGATTTTAATGGTCTAATGATGCAATGGTCTTCAGTATTGGCCATGCCTTGTAATGCTACAATTTTCCCCAACACATTATAACGATTGAGCTTCTTGAGTGTCTCAGGTCATACTGACAATTTCTAGATGAAACTTTTCCTCTAAGTTGACATGAATTAACACTTAGTGGTCCATATTCAAGAACTTGGATTTCAATTGGATCTTTCCTCTGCATTTCTTTACACGAAAGGTATGAAGGCAATATTTATATCTATATGACTATGAATATGAATCCAGGGAACTGCTTCTGGTCGATTCAGACTTATTTTGTGGATCTTGGATTTTTCTATGCCAGAAATGACTTCCAAGATGTTTCCTGAAGGATGACTTCAGAAATCGCTAATGCCATTTCTTGCTGGTCTCTAGAAATTTTTGGAAACTGTCCATGATTTCAACAAATTTTCAATCTTTCTTAGTTAAACAATTGAAAAGAAAGATACTTGACCCCACTATCCCTAATACAGCTATTCTAAGCATGAAAAGCTAATAAAAAAACAAAAAAAGGCATGTCGTGAGGTTTAGTGCAAAGACAAGTGAAGGTTTTCTGGTAACGAAGAGAGTGGGATTTTCTGACCCGAATTTGGTCACATAATTCAATTACCCGCAATTTGTCTGTTATTATAGCAACAATTTGTAACAGAAATACACTCCAGTCCTCCAGAATTCCCTCGTTGTCCTTCTGTCAGCTCCCTTTGTCCTTGGTTTTCACTATGCTACCAGATCTAGGGTTCGACCCTTCTCCAGGAAGCAATTGCAAGGTTCGACCCTCCTCACAAGGGTTGCTAGGGATGGAATGACACCTCAGAACCTCCTTTCAAAGAAGGAACAACCCACCAAACCATCAAGCGACATCTACAAGGACTGTAGTAACCCTCAACCTATATGGTAGTGATAGTGAATCTTCCTTAGCTCAACAACATAGTGTGTATTTCTAGTTGGTAAATTATGCTCCTTCAATGCACCTTTCTGCAACCTCTAAACCTATGAACAAGCACATATAGGGATTTTAATTCTGTCCCAGTTGACCTCAATGCATTAAAACACGCCAAAGAATGTTGTTAATGCGAAGCTTGTAAATGCATTAATATTTATTCAAAACACCATTTCCTTCATTTATTATAATTATTTCATAATGGGATAGCACATTAATTCAATGCTCCATAACCAATAAAATTTTGAATTTTGGGCAGCGAGGGTAGAGATTACGTGTAGAGTATACACAATATATTATTAATAAATTGTGATTATCTCCATATTATATAATAAAAAATTGTTTAAGATGTGCACCTCTTTTAAATTTTAGAAAATTTTGATTGGCTAATACATGATGACATGAAATTTGTATTAGGGTTGGTAGGACCATTTTTCAACCAAATTTCCCCTAATGGGCGTGGGCATTAATTCCAAATGAAAAGTGCAAATATATGGAGAAGAAGAGACAACCACTAATATTTTTTGGTTATTGTGAAGACATGGAGGCATATAGGTTATTTGATCCTATTACTAATGATGTCTTGTTTCGTAGAGCTATCCATTTTTACGAACATTTCAAACACTCATTTGACCCTACTCTCTCCATACATTTCCATGATGGTGCAAATGATGCTGACAATTTTGTTTTTGAAGAACAAGAAGATGATGAACATTAGACAGATGCAAATAATGAAACTTACCTAGTTGAAATCATCCAACAACATATAAGAAACTTGATTATGAACAAAAATTTAGGAGAATCTTCCAAGAGAAAAAGATACTTGATCAATATGGTTATGAGCCATTAGATTTCAATTATTTTTCTCCTACTCCTTGCAACATTATTCCATAGATGACAAGTATTTGTCTTTTGAGTTATGCCATTTCAGATGATCCTCAACAATTCTCTGATGTTGTTGGGAAAAATGAATGGGGATATGCCATGAAAGAGGAGTATGCTTCCTTGATGAAGAATCACACATGGGATCTCATTCCTCTTCCCAAGGGATGAAAACTAGTTCGTTTCAAATGGGTCTATAGAACCAAATATGCTATAGATGATTTTGTTGACAAAAATATGACACAACTAGTGGCCAAGTGATTTTCACAGGTTGAAGAGATTGATTATTCTGAGACTTTTTCCTGTATTTCCAAGATGAATTCCATATGTCTTGCACTTTATCTTGTTGCCTCTTAAGGCTGGTCATCTTATGAGATAGATGTGAAGAGTTCTTTTTTGCATGGGGATTTACAAGAGGAAATCTACATGGAGGAACCTCCTGGTTTTGTACAACACTATTCTCTTGTATGCAAGCTTCGAAATTCACTGTATGGTCTCAAACAAGCTCGTTGATCTTGGTTTGATAAGATGCACAATTTTTTGATCACTATAGAGTTCTGGTGTTGTCATTCTCATGCTATTATTTACACTAGAAGATAGGGAAATGATCTATTGATTTTGGTTTTGTATGTGCATGCCTTAATTATCATAGGGAGTTATTCATCCTCGATTCAAAATGTCCAACAAGCATTGATGGAACCATTTGATATGGCAGATCTTGGTCTTCTACACTATTTTCTTGGTTTGCATGTTATTTAGTCTCCAGAAGGAATATTTATTTTTCAGCAGAAGTATGCCCTTGAATTATGATCCGGATTTTATGAGCAGAAAGAAATGACTACAGATTATTAATAGGTGCTTAACACAAAATAACAGAGATTTAATAAAACTAGTTTTCTATTGAATAAGGAAATAAGCTGAAACTATAAAATGCAGCGGAAACAAGCTTGCTGGAATGGTGGAGGCTTATCTCTGAGAAGAGATGTGACAACTGCACTCATTCGCAAGAATATCATTACATTGAGGCTATGAAGGATTTTTTACAATAAACAAGAATTCCAAAAACCCTATACATCCAAAAACCTAACCCTAGGAGATGAAGCGCCAAAAGTCATGTGGGCCCCATTTGGGTAAGTTAGTACATCAACTTCATGGGGTTGTAACTTTTGCATATGATATTCATTTTAGGCATATGATAGCCCGTTGGAAATTTATCATCTAGGAGATTCATTTTGGGGGTTCAATCATGCCTTTTAATATCATTGATAAGATCGATCCCAAAAAACCTTCATTTAGGCCCTCAAAATGGCCTCAGAAGTTAAAACTGCTAAAAATAGTAAATTGTCAAAATTGTCAGAAAACTATTTTGAGCCAGTTGGAAAAGGTGGGTGGCCACCGATATCCACCTGGATCAATCCTCCCTCCTTAGGAAGAAATGGTCTCCATTTCATTGAGTTCCCCCATCAAATGAGGAAATTTCTACTGAATTTGACCCCGGGTGAGCCACTTGCCTTGGTGCAGAAGCTGCCCTGCTTTGATGACCTGATAAATATGGATCCCTTGTTGTCGAGTGCCCTTGATCTATGTGTCCACAATATGATCATTGGATGCCTATTGTATGCAGTCGGGGTTGAGCTATGTTAGTGTCAATTTCTCTACTACGTCTGAGCTATCCAATAATGGTGGGAAATAAGGGCGAAGGAGATCCACGTTGAAAACTGGGTGCAGGCCAAGGAAAGGAAGAATGTTAAGCTCAAAAGAATAATCTCCCATGGCCTTGGTGATGCTGTACATACCATAACGGAGTGGGTGAAGCTTCTGATGGGGTCTTGTAAGGCATTCTTTATGCAAGTGCAACCAAACTTTGTCACCCACCTGAAACTTATGTGGCACCCGATGTTGAACATGGCGTTGCTTGTACTTGTCATTAGAATTATGTAGGATATCCTGAACCTGTTGGAAGATGTGCTAGATCCGCTCAATGAACCGGGTGGATTGTTCAGCTTCAATTGTAGCAGGAGATGGGTCGATTGAGGTGACCGCAAGGGAAAGTGCGACATCTATGGGACCCAATGGTTGTAATCCCAACCCCACCTGAAAGGGGATGTGGCCGGTTGAGCTATGAAGGGCTCTGTTGTAGCTATGTTGGACATAGGGAAGGCTATCATCCCATGTGTGAGGGTTCTTTGAATTATACATGCGAAGGATATGCACAATCATTCGATTGACGACCTCGGTTTGACCATATTTCTGGGGGTGGAATGTCGTGGATTTGGTGAGGTTGGTGTCCTAATCTGAGACAATGGTTTGTGGGATTCCAAAATATACCTAGACTCGTTCAAAGAAGAGCTTGGCAGTGGCCTCTGCTATGATGTTGTTCTTGCAGGCAACCAGAATCGCCATCTTAGAAAAGTGATCAACAACCACAAAACACAGTCATTTCCCCACTTGGTGGACAGGAGGCTCGATGTGTAGTCCATTGAGATGGATTCCCATGGCTTGTCAGGAGTAGGAAGAGGGGTGTACATGCCCTATTTCTTAGTGGTCAGTTTGGCAATAACGTAGGCAGTGAAGGACCTAATATACTTTTTGACCTCCTGTTGAAGTTTCGGCTAGTAGAAATGTTTCTGTAGCATCTCCAATGTCATTTTGACGCTAAAGTGTCATGCCACCCGAGTGTAGTGGGCTTCCCAAATCAGCTTCACTCGCTCGCTTGATGGAACAAAGATATGTCCTAGACGACACAACAACCCATCCTGAAGATGGAAATTATCAACAAATGTGTTCGCACCCAACATTTGGTAGGTGGTGGCGAAGTTCGATTCTGTCTCATAGAGTTGGGGCCATCTATAGGTCTCATGGCCATAGGAGTCTAGCACCGTGGTGAGTGCCACAACTGGCGATCTGTTGAGGAAATCAGCAATGTGATTGGTGCTTCCTATTTTATACTTGATGTTGAGGTGGAATTGTTGCAAGTATGTGGACCACTTTTGATAGCGATCATTCTGCATTTTTCCTTGTGTCTGCATGAACTACAGTGGCTTATGATCAGTGTGGATGACTGTCTCCTTCCAAAGAATGTAATGTCTCCATTGGTGGCAGGATTGCATAATGGAGTACATTTCTTTGTTGTAAGTAGGGTACTTATAGACAACATCTAATGGTGTCTCACTATGATAGGCCATGGGGTGGCAATGCTGAGTGAGAACAATGCCCACTACATAGTTTGAAGCATCTGTCTCGATCTCAAAGGGATGCTACAGGTTTGGTAGTGAAAGTATTGGGGCTGAGCACAAGCATTGCTTCAAATCATTGAACGCTTGTTGTTGGGACCAACCCCATGCAAATTTCACCTTATCACCACCCCTGGTTATTTGGCTAAGGGCCCATGCAATATGGGAGAATCCCAACATGAACTTGTAGTAGAAATTGGTAAGGCCTAAGAAGCTCCGAATCTTAGTGAGTGTGGTTGGGGCTGGCCAGTCACAGATGACTTGGATCTTGTCTGGATCCACATGTACACGATGTTGATCAATTATGTAGCCCAGGTAATGGACTGTGTCCATGCCAAAGGATCATTTTTCCAAGTTGGCATATAGCTTGTCCTGCTGTAGGGTGTGAAGAACCTACTTAATGTGCTGCAAGTGTTCAACCCAAGTCTTGTTGTAAATGAGAATGTCATCCAGATACACAACTACAAAAATATTGGTGAATGGTCACAAGATATCGTCCATCATCCTCATGAAAGTGGCTGGAGAATTTTTCAAACCAAAGGGCATGACCAACCATTCAAAAAGGCCTTCCTTTGACTTGAAGGTGGTTTTCCATACATCTGTATGTTCTATCAAGACCTGGTGGTAGCTAGACTTCAGATCAATCTTACTGAGGTATTTGGCTCCTGTGATTTGATCAAGGAGATCGTCTATTCGGGGAATCAGGTATTAGTTTTTTACTATGATTTTATTCAGAACTCGGTAATCAATGTAGAGTCACCAGGTTCCATCTTTCTTCTGTACCAGCACGATTGGGCTCCCACAAGGTGGTGAGATGGGAGGGATGTGCCCATTGTGGAGCAGTTCTTGGATCTGTCGCTTGATCTCCTCATTCTCTAATAGAGAGAGCCGATAGACTGACGCATTGGGTAGTGGTGTGTCAGGAGTCAGATCGATGGGGTGATTGACCTAACAGTGCAGAGGTACCCCGGTAGGTGAGGAGAAGATATCTGAGTATTCTTCCATGAACTTATCTACTTGCTTTTGCTGTGTGGAGAGGTCGGCCACAGAGACCCTAGATGTGGTTATGATCTTTCGCTTATTCTGAGAGAGAATCACGAAGAAGAAAAACTTCCTCATCTGAGAGATGACCTCCCTACATTGCTTAGCAGAGATCAAGGAAATAGCACTAGGTGGCACTGCCTCA
>JASDQU010247380.1:4011-14630 GCA_032191745.1 Picea mariana
TGGGTCACATAAACTTTGATAATATTTTCAAGGTCAACAAAAAGGAATAAGTAAGAGAAATTCCCAAGATCTCAAGACCAACAAACATTTTATGCAAGCATTGTCTACATGGAAAAAAATCCAAGACAAAGTTCAAGAACAGGGAACACTCTAGAACAAAGCCACTAGAGATTGTACATATCTATCTAGTCGGACCAATAAGAAAAAAGGGACTAAAAGGTGAATAGTACTTCATGTTATTGGTTGATGACTACACAAGGATGATTGCAGTGTTCTTTCTCAAAAATAAATTAGAGTTGTTTGAGAACTTCAAGACATACAAAGAGATGGTTGAAAATGAGACAGAGTTTAAAATCAAGTGTTTGAGATTAGACACTGGAGGAGAGTTTACTTCAAAAGAGTTCATGGATTTTTATAGTGAACATGGGATAAAGAGGCAATTCCTAGTATCCGGGACACCTCGACAAAATGGAGTGGTCAAAAGGAAGAAAAAAATAGTACATGAAATGGCCAAAACCATGATAATGGATTCCATATTGACAGATGACTTTTGGGTACAATAATTGTATACAAAAGTTCACATTCAGAACATAGGAATGCTCAGAAGTAATAGTGATAATACTCCATATGAGCTTTGGAAAGGAAGAATAGTGAATGTGAATCACTTCAGAGTATTTCAAAGAAAATGCTACATCAAAAGCGAAGATGGAAGGATCGAAAAATTTGATTCTCAAGTTGATAAAGGAAAATTGGTTGGGTACTCAAGAAAAAGTAAAGCATACAAATGCTTCAATGTAAGACTCAAAATAATAGTGGAAGGCATCAATGTGATGATTGATGAGAGATATGGATGAAGAATAAATGAAGAAATCAAAGATTCATAAGAACATAATAATGAAGAAGAGTTAAAGGAAGAAGAAGAAGAAGAAGAGGAAGATCAGTCAGAAGTAGAGCAAGAGAAACAAGATCTTCAGGTACCTCCAAAGACACCTAGAATATGAGTGCATAAGAATCATCCACCAGAACACATTATCGAGAATAAAGAAGCATAAATTGAAGAACAAAAAAATCTAGCACTACTATCCATTACTAAGCCTAGAAGTTTTGAAGAAGCCAACAAGGATGAATTCTGGCTCAAATCTATGAATGAAGAGTTAGATCAAATATAAAAGAATGAGACTTAGTGTTGTGCCTCTTTCGTCACCTTGGTGAGCAGAATAGAGGTGCTTGCAAGCTCAATTGGGTTTTCTGAGCAGGAAAACTGTAGAGAAAAGAGTTAGAGAAAGACAGTAAAAGCTACAATTAAGAATTAAACTAAGAGATGCAATAAAAACCAAATTCATGAGCATAGGGACATAGAAACAAAAAGAACCAAAAGACCCATGTCACCAATGTTTGAGGCTGATCTATTGATGAAAACAAATCACCAAGAAGAAAGGGGACTATGAGTCCCTTCTTACTCCAAGGGAAGGCTCTTGGACCCTCACTAGCTAGCTCTTCTTACAACAAAGAAAATGGAAAATGGTGATGAAAGAACTCTTTAGAAATCCACTCAATGGTGAGGTGGATTGTCCAATGTAATGGTGCCAATATGTTCTTGTCAAGGATGGAGTCCTCAAAACAATATAGGCAGCATAACATTACTTTGAATTCCTTGAGAAAATGAGGTGCATTCATGGATTGTTATAGCATTGCTTTCGTTTATTGTTTAGCTTCTTTGTAGTGTGAAAAGAGGCCATTTAGGCCATTCTTAGGTCTTTGACCAGCCCACCATTCGGATCCAGTCCGGATTTGAGGGTCAAATCAGCTTGGGAGCTGAACCATAAGTGGTTGGGAGGCCGACCACTTCCATAAATGTGTCGTTTAGCAGGTGCGTGGCTTTTTGCGCTCACAGTCGCGCATCGTGCGCCTGTGCGCGATTTCTACGTTCCTATTCCGCGCATGCGCACGCGCGTCCAATGTCTGCATAGCGCTCTTCAATTTTTCACTACTTTGTATAGTTTTTGACATTTTTTGAATGCTGTGATATTAATTCAGGGCCATGAATGACTTCATCACTGTTTGATGATGTTGAGTTCTTGTAACCATGTGCAGATGAATTCAGTGATAACAGATGCCCCTTGATGGATGAGGTTAGGAGCATATGTATAGCTGAAATCCATCAATGTTTCTTCTACTGAGAATGTTTTTGTAAGATAGAGAAATAGTGGGATCTTTTAGAGCGATCCATTGGAGAAAAAAGGAACCGGTAGGACCCGACCTTCCATGAGGTGTATAAAATAGAAAACTGTGTACAAACAAGGCGGGCATGCCCCATGCTCGTGTCATGTAACTCTGAAAAAAGATAATTGAAGTGTTGGTGTAGACAACTGTAGTGCCCTCGGGGGTGGTTGTGATAAAGGCAGAAGACAATTATGCAAATGAACATACTCTGAATAGTAGGCAGTGATCGCGGTAATAAGTAGTAGTGATGATGTGGGCATTGATAGCCCCGCCAAGTTCAGAGAACTAACTGCAATAGTCGCAAAGTAAGACCCACTGTAACATGAGAAAGTGTTGGCATCGAATGTTATGGGGGTCAACGATAGCAGGGAGCAGTGGTTTTTCACCCTGTACCGTCCGAGATCTCTCATTGAGTGGATAATGAGAATCAAGATACTGTCACCCTTCTGGAAAAATATGTTGATGTCGACAAAAAGGGGGACGTGACTCCCAGAAGCAAATGGCTTCGTGAAATCTACTAAGTGAGATGAGGAAGTGGCAGAGGTACATGGAAGAAGTCAAGATGTGGGAAGACTCAAGACTACCCTTGGTTGGAGGATGTATGAGATAAAAAGTGGCCACAATCGTTCAACGAGGTCGAGTGTCAGGGGGACGACAAGACTGGGGATAAGTTGTGCCAGAGGTAGGACAAGGTAAACAAATTCAGAGGGTAGAGGTAAGTGACCTATGGGGTACTCTGAAGATATGGATGATGCCGACAAGGGTAGATGATAAGTAGTGCTCCAACCAAGGGTGACATGGGTTGAGGTTGGCCAAAAAGAGGGAAGCAAGTCTCCAAAGGTGATGACAAAAAGGGTAATGTAATGACTGAAAATAAAGGTGTTTGTACAATAAATAATGAATAATTGGGGAGAAATGTACAAATACAGAAATGGGTGCCCCAGTGTGATATGAGTGGCCCATGGAGGGTAGAATTTGTTCAGAAAACTGATGAAGGGTGGGGGCCCCATTGGTGAGTTTCTGTATGACGTAGGTGGGATGGAGGGATATTTGCTGATGGGCAAACTGATTGTGGATGAAATGTAGGGTTCATGATACTGTGGAGGTGCAGTCAAAAAATATAACCGTGAAGAGATAATCTGGGAGTCCATGCGGGAAAGCTAGCAAAATGAGGAGAAGGAGTATGTGGTTGATTTGTGACATGATGAAAGACTATTGGGACTCCCATCCCTAAAGGGTTTTGAAAAACAACATGAGTGTCAGAAGTGCCACAAGGTGCTATGAATGGGACAACTCATGTGGGAAAGAATTCTACTGGGTGACAGTACCGAAGATGCAAATGGAGGTGTGGGTACTGCAGAGCCGGGAATGGGGATCCTAGAGGCAAATATCAGAGGGTGCGACTGGAAATGTAAGTGCGATACAGAGGGAAAGACTACATGCCAGTGCTGAGTATATACCTGAATGGGTTGTGTCGATGTATGATGATCAAGTACCTACACACATGAAAACCAAATACCCAAAGTGAAAAATATCTGAAGAGAATCGAAGATATGAGCATGTATTTGATAAGCGTGAATATGCGCATGTGTACCTGACCAGTGGTATGAAAAAAGGTGCCCCGAGGGCTCAGGATGAAAAGATCCTCAGAGACTATTGTGATGTAGATGACGGGATGTTGATCCCGTGGCTGAAGATGGATTGAAAAATGGACACCATGGGCTCCCGGAATGGTGAGTGGAAGTTTGGAAAAAAGGCCTATATATAGCTGTAGGGCCCACATTTCCACCTCATTTGTACCTGCTGCAAAAGTGACCGGACAAGCAGTTTTTAGAGGAGATTTGGAGATTCAGAGAGGACGAGGAATCCGATTGGTGATTAGCAAGCTTCAGGTTAGTGGTCTGATCATCCTGCATAGAAATAGGAATCCATTTTTTTGGCAGAGGCTATACGGGGGGCCGTACAGAGATATTTAGGGGATATGGGCCCCACATGGGTGGGCGATCCGGTAATAGGCGCGCACATGTGCACGCATGTACACCAAATATTCATGCATGGGGGTGTGGTAGAGTGGATTTAAGGTGCGCTCTAAGGGCGTGCCTGTGGGTTGAACAGGAGCGAACAAGTGCGCGTCTGTAAGTTGAACAGGCGTGCATCCAGGTGCACCTGTATGGTGAACAGGTACACTTGGGAGCGCGCCTGTGAAGCAAACAGGTGTGCACTGATGCGCACCTGTGTAGTGAATAGGTGCGCACACAAGCACACCTGTGTAGTGAATAGGTGTGCATGTGTGTGCGCCTGTGGGTAACAAAACCGCGCCTAGGAGGCAAGGTTGAGGTGTATAAAAACGAGTTTGTTTTGATGTTGTCGATGGTTTCTTGAGCTGATATAGGACTCTATGTTGTGTCTGTAGGTGGATGGTTGTGATGATGCCAGTGGGTTGGCGAGAGAGAGACTGTTCTCAGCTGCAAGACGCCGTGGCCATTGAGGGGCCAGGTGTGCATGCAACTTTGGCAGCCTGTGGGCTGCTAAAGTTCTTTGAGTGCCCATTGATACGGGCATAGGAGTATCTCCTATAGTTCATGATCCAGATGTGGAGTCTGGAGCTGCACTACTTCCTTGTGTGAGGAGAGAAAATCCCCTTCACTGTGGTGTAGGATGTATATTTCTTGACTGGGCTTCTCTTTCAGGGAACGCCCCTACCGGGGAAGCCGGTACTGCCTAGGGATACGCAACTTGCGACTATTGGCCGGAGATATTGTTCAGGTCATAAATTTATGTCCAAGATGGTTGTGAGCATTGCGGATATAGATTCCCTGGTGCATCATTGTATAGCAGTGATGATTGTGCAAGTATATGGGTCACTGGCAACCCAGTGGATCAGTGGTGGCCAGCTTTTGGTGCTGGAGAGAGTGTTGGTCGGCGAGCATTTCGCTTGGGGGATTACGCTTCATGCGAGGATGGTGGGGCAGTTGGACCACTGTTGGTCCATGGATACGGGGGAGTTTGCCTTTGGGTCCATCCTAGTGGCCTGGTTTCTAGAGAGGGTGCCGATGTTGCACCCGAGGATTCTATTGGGGGCGCCTGGGGTGCGAGAGACACGGTTGAGGCAATGGTCAACTGTGTTGCTTCGCCATGGTGGTGGTGAAGGTGGCCACTTCTTTTCTGCAGAGGTAGTGCAGGTATGGTGGTAGATGTCGCAGGTGATTTTATGGTACCCCTATGCCGGGGTGGACTTCCGGGATGATCCGAACATGGTGCTACCTCCAAGGGAGGTTTTTGATCATCGAGGTATGTTTGGTGTCGATGTGTATGTTTTTTCTATTTGGTGTTTGAGATAGCAGTCCATATGTATATGATATAGATGCTGCTACTATATGTTGTTTGTGTGCATGTGCAGATGTGGCACCTCGTGGGCGCGAGGTGGAGTTGCAGAGAGCGCCGGAGAGACCGTCGCGGGGAGAGAGACGTTAGCATGATGATGTCATGGTGCGACCAGCTGAGCCTGAGAGGGAAGCGAGGAGGCGTCAGTTTGATGACGCTGGTGATGGGCCATCACATGCTCCTCCAGCGGTGACTGGAGCTGATTTTGAGGACATACACCGTCGTTTGGAGACGGTATTACAGAATATGTCGGAGGGCCTATGGTCACGCATCCAGGATGAGACTTTCCTGGAGCAATGTGTGGGGGTGCCGCCACCATGGCAGGCCATAGTATGACGGACAGTTGTGGCTGTGGCGCTGACGACTGGTCGACTGTCGCCGGGGAAGGAGGGGCCGGTAGGGGGTGGACCACCACCTCCTGGGGCAGGAGGTGGTGGGCCGCCACCACCTGAGGGAGGAGCAAGCAGTGGTGCTCTAGAGGCACCATGAGTGGTGCTCTGAGGCATTTGATGTATATATATTTTTTGTGTATAGGCTGGTGAGCCCATTTTGTACCGAGGTGCTTCATTGGCCTGTGGATACTTGTATTTTTTGTATGTAAACATTTGGATGGCACTATGGACCTTTATATATACATGAGTATACATTTTTGAGATCTATGTGGTGTTTACATGTTTTTTGGTTAATGTTTTGATGATGCCTATTCTATATATATGTTGTGACAGGATTTTTGATATGTTTATGTATGTGTAGAGGTAGCTTGATGTGATATATGCCAGTCTAACACAATATTAGCTAGGTTATCTGTAATTTGATTCAATTGTCTTGGAATATGTGTAAATGTAATGGAATCAAAATGTCGAGATAAAATCCTAACCTGCAGGTATTTGCGAAAGAGGCAAGGATCATGGATGCGATACACATTGTTGAGCTGGAGAACGACTAGTTGATAGTCAAGGAAGATGCTAAGGTGACGAATACGATGATGCTGGGCATTGGCCAGGAGGCCAATGATAGCAGTGTATGCAGCTTGGTTGTTGGTTGCTGACCCCAAACATATGCCACTTGAATGGAGCAGTTCATGTGAGGGGGTGTACAGAGCCCAAGCAGCTGAAGCGAGATTTTGTGTCCAACGGCTGGCGCCGTCGGCATAACTGATGTCGTTGGCTGGTGAAGGAAGCATCTATCAATAGAACAAAGGATAGTTTAGACATGAGGGAAGGAGAAAAAGATTAAAAATGATAGAAAATAAATAACCTAAAGTAGAATGACTACGTTTAATCGTAAAATTCCTTTAAGTATAACCCGTTGATGGGTTCTTTGAGAGAGATGCCTTCGGGAGAGGCCAGGATATATGCACCTTTGGTGAGGCAATGTTGAATGATGTATGGGCCATGCCAGAGTGACTTGAATTTGCCATTGCCAAAGGTATCATCAGTGATATCGTAGGCCAGGACGAGATCGCCTTCGCGAAATGAGAGAAGGTTTACATGGTGATCAAAGGTAGCCTTGGATCATTTTTTAGCTGCCTCGTTGTTCTGTAAGGAGGATTGGTGATATTCATCCAGAGACTCCAAGTTCAGCAAGCGCTGCTCCATTGGAGCAGTGTCGGGTAATAGCTCAATTGCGGTGTGTAAGGTGGGAATTTCGCACTCGATGGGGAGAGTGGCCTCAACCCCATGGACTAAATGAAATGGTGTGAAACTAGTAGTAGTTTTCATAGCCATTCGGTAAGCCCATAGTGCAGAAAATAACATATGATGCCAATTGGTTTTATGTTTATTCACCGTGCGTTGTAACGTGGTCTTGAGGACTTTGTTAACTGCCTCAACCTGTCCATTAGACTGACGATAATATGATGAGGAAAACTCGTGTGAGAAGCCTAACCGAGATGAGAGTTTGACGAAGATCTCATTCTCGAAGTGTTTCCCATGATTGGAAATGAGTTGGAGGGGTACTCCAAAGTGTGATATGACGTGGTTAAAGAAAAAACGCGTTGCAGTGTCAACGATGTTGTTGAAAGTGGGCATAGCTTATGCCCATTTGGTGAAGTAATCAATGGCGACAACAATGTATTTGTGAGCATTGCTGGAGGGGGGATTACAAGTCATGAAGTCGATGCCCCATTTACAAAAGGGGCCGGCAGTAATGACAGGGTGGAGAAGAGTGGGGCGAGCTCAGGCTTTGCTGGCATAGAGCTGACATTGCTCACATCGTTTCACGGCATGAATGCAATCATGAAACAAGGTAGGCCAAAAGTAATCAGCTCGAATAATCTTTTGAGCAGTGGATATACCTGAAAGATGGCCCCCACATGCATCGCTGTGGCAGTCGTTTAAGACTCTATCGGCCTCGTCAATAGTCAGGCATCGATGAAGAATGGTGTCGATGGCCCGCCGGTATAGGATGTCTCCGATGAGAAGGTAGTGGGGGGCCTGATGGTGAATACGTCGACGATCATCTCGTGAAAGGTGGTTACCGAAATTTTGAGTTCAGAGGTAGACAAGGATATCATCGTACCAAGGATCATCCAAAGTGATGTAAAAGAGATGTTCGTCAGGAAAGTCGGTGTTGATGGGGGAACTGGTGGTGTTAGAGGGAAGGGTCATGACAAGTTCGGCGAGAACAAGGGTCTTTTTACTCTTATGTGTTGAGAACTCAAGGTTGTACTCCTAAAGGATAATGATCCATCGAGCAAATTTTCCATTAACTTGCCGACAGCTGAGCAAGTACTGCATGGGGTTGGAATCTGCGACGACCTTTGTTGTACGAAGCAGAATGTAATGGCACAGTTTCTGGACTGCGAGGACAACTGCAAGAGCAAGTTTATCTTCATGTTTATACTTCAAGGGTGGCCCTGAGAGGTTTTTACTAACATAATAAATGACATGTTCACGATTGTCATCACCGAGTTGGATGAGGACACCGACTACTGATACAGCTAATTCTGATACGTAGAGGATATAATCGTGATTGTAGTCAGGTGCACTAATTAAAAGTGCATTTGAAAGCGCTGCTTTAAGATCGTCAAATGACTGTTGGGCGCGGTCGTCCCAGTGAAATGGGATTTCGTGACATAGTAAGCGAAGGAAACCATGTGCGCGTATGGAGTAATCTGGGACAAAGCGTCTAAGAAAGTTAGCTTTTCCCTATAGACTTTGAAGTTGTCATAAATTCTGGGGAGGTGGAATTTCGGTGATAGCTTGGACTTTGAGGGGGTCCATGGTAATACTGCTTTGGGAAACAATAAAACCGAGGAGGCGCCCTGCAATGACACAAAACACACAATTGAGAGGATTCAAGCAGATGTTGTATTGACGGCACCTTTGAAAGATGATTCATAAATCATCAAGATGCTGGGTGCATTTCTTGGATCGAGCTGTGATCTCGTCCAAGTAGGCGATGATGATATGAATCAAATCGTGAAAGATGTATGTCATAGCCCACTGGAAAGTTGCGCTAGCATTTTTTAAGCCAAAAGGAATGACACGATATGAAAACGTACCCCAAAGGGTAGTGAATGCAGTTTTATACTTATCGGTGGGGTGAATTTAAATTTGATTATAGCTAGAGAATCTATCCATAAAGGAGAGAGCCTCGTGGCCGGCGCAGTTATCGATAATTTGATCAATGAAAGGCGTTGGAAAGTTGTCTTTGGGACATGGATGACTGAGATCACAAAAGTCTGTGCAAACATGGATAGTGCCCTGTTTTTTGTTAACGGGTACAGATTTGGAAACCCATGAGGTATAGGTGATGGGGTAAATGAACCCTGCAGTGCGTAACTTGTCAATTTCAGCTTTGATATTCGCGGCTTTGGATGGGTGTAGTGGTCGCTGTTTCTGGCGTACTGGTGTAATGTCAGGCCAGGTGTCGATGCGATGTTCGACAATAGAGGGATCGAGGCCAGACATTTCTGTGTATGACCATGTGAAAATATCCCTATATTCCTGGAAGATGGCTTTATATGCGGCGATTTCCTGAGGAGTGCAAGCAGCTCCAACGGTGATTTCTTCGACGATGTCGTTTTTAATGGAAATGTCGATTTTAATGGTGGGGGAAATGTTGGCCATATTTCCTTCTTCAAAAGCATCAGGGGCGAGAATGGGATTGTTGAACCAGTCGATAGGCCCTGATGGGATAAAATCCTTGGTTCCGACCATGAAATGGGGTTTTGGGGGAGGAGGCATGGAGGCTTCCTGTGGAGAGAAGGGTGTGTGATGGTGTAGTGCATCCTAGGGAGAGTCTGGGTGGTTTAATTCTTCGAGTATTTCTTCATCGCTTTGGAAGTGACGGGAATACAAGGGGTCATGAGGAGTGATCTCAGTGAAAATAGTCGTGTGGTTTCCCCCTAATGGAGAAGCAAGGGGAACATTGTTAGGAGATGGTGAGGGTTCACTCGACATAAACCATATATTGAAGTACTGAGGGGTACCCGTGGTGGTTGGGTGGACAGTGTCCGTAGGGGAATGAGCAGAAGAGTTAGGGGGGTTGGGGGGTGAATCCTCAGACACGTCATTTAAGAACCATGGAGGCATTGGGAGGGCCTCGGGTTCAGGAGAAATGACATGACGATCCTCGGGTGACAAGGTAATGTCAATTATCACCTCTATTTGTCGATGAAGCAGGGTCAATTGACGTTGCCTGTATTCAAGGATCATAGGATACTGGTATGTGAAATGAGCTAATGAATTGTAGAGAGAGAAAAGGTGTCTCATACGTTCATTGACGGAAGTTGTGACATAGCGGATGTCAGTGATATTTGTTGAGGAGGAAGTAGTAGGACTGGGATTGCTCTGGAAGTTCTAGCATACTGCAGCTGATGTCTACCGAAAACGTGGCAGAGCCAGGAAATGATGGGTATAATGGCCATACTCTGAACATATAGCACAAGCGTATTTGGTCCTTAACCCTTTACTACTGGAAGGGGGGGTGCTAGTGGCGGGACTAGCAGTAGTGGTGGGTGTTTGATTGAGTGGGATTAAATTTCGTAATTCAGGTAGTGATGGACA
>JASDQU010247381.1:5489-16574 GCA_032191745.1 Picea mariana
ATCCTCTATCAGCAGCACTAATCCTAGTAGTACCATTTCATCATTCTCACCAAATTACCAGATTCTGGTTAGTGGACAATTTCACCAAGGAGGTTTGACTCAACCCCCCCTTGTAGGGAAAATTCCCATTGGAACACAAATCCCAATTGGAACACAACCCCCAATTGGAACTCAACCCTCGATTGGAGGACAACCCCCGCCGACCCCACCCTATGGACAAAACATACCTCCATCCTTGGCCCAGTATTGGAACCATATGATACAACATAATCCTCAATTGACTGGGGGGAAACAGCTTCCAGCTACATCCGTTATACCCCCTGGTATAGGCCAATCATATCCAGGTACGTCCAATCCTATTTGGGGCTCAAATGCTCAAACTCACGTCCCTATTCAAGGATATAATCCCATGAGCTACTTTCCTCCACAACAACCACTAAATCTTCCTGGGTCTTCAAATTATATGCAAACTTCTTATGGTCCCACTAGTTTGCCGACAGGACTCCCTCCCCAAAGCCACCAATACCCGCATGTGAATAGACAGTTACCCTTCTTGGCCACTTTGAACCTCCCAGATCTGTCAAGGATTTTAAATGATCCAATCTGTCACTCTCCCCATTAGCCTGCTATACCAACCAAGCTACCATCTGACATCCCTAAATTCGATGGCAAAGCGGGAGAGGACCCAAACAATCATGTCATGAATTTTCACCTCTGGTGCTCATCTACTCCTTGATGGATGACTCTATTCATTTACGTCTTTTTCAAAGAACTCTTACAGGTTCTGTTGTGAATTGGTATATAGAATTACCATGAGGTTTCTTCGCCGACTTCAACACCCTAGCTATGGCTTTCCTCACCTACTACCAGTTACCGATCTGTTATGAAACAGGTACCGAGATTTTGAGTTATTTCAAACAAAACAAAGCCACTCATATATCCGATCACATTCATGAGTGGTGATGGAGGCGATGTCTCATCAAACTCGAACTTCTCGATCAGTTGC
Organism: Picea mariana; assembly: GCA_032191745.1. Classification (NCBI taxonomy): domain Eukaryota; kingdom Viridiplantae; phylum Streptophyta; class Pinopsida; order Pinales; family Pinaceae; genus Picea; species Picea mariana. The sequence goes on from JASDQU010247381.1 coordinate 6,496, forward strand.
TGGCAGATTGGTTCACAAAATCATTTGTGAATGACATCAGTCATGAAATCGCCATGGGTGGAGTTGTCATGGAAGAACAGGCCATAAGTCGTGCTCAATACCTTGACATTGTTTACTCACAAATGGGTACTCTTTATGACTTACTCCCTGATGCACCTCGTCCTTCCACTTCTACCACTTCAACTACTCCAACTACTTCTCATGCAGCCGACAGTGTGATTGGCACTTTCCATGGCCAACCACATTCCACCTCAGGCAACAACCCCAAACCCACTTCTTCTAATGTTCAAAATGCTCAGTCTCCTACCCCTCCCGTCGGCAAGACTTCTGAGGTAAATGCGGTTCAATCTACCCCAGTCGGTAAAAACAAATCTAGAAAAGGAAAGGGTAAGAATAAGGAGGACAAAAATACTTCACAAGCAGAGAAAACCAAAACTCCACCTATTGACGATAGGGATAAGCACAAACCCCGATACCCTTGTCTTATTTGTGGTGATGATCACTACACGAAGGATTGTCCACAATGCGTCGAGGTTAATAAGTTCCTTCAAGGAGCCCCGAAACCACCCACTCATGTCGTTTTGTCCAAACCCTTCCCCTCTCAACAACAGACCCAATTGGTCATCCATGACCAACCTTCCCCTTCTACTATGTCCTATGTATTAATGTGTACTAGTGATTCAAAGAAGAATGACATCGCACTCACCACTTGAGCCAAAGATTATTCTCCCTCTAAAGAGAAGGTTGATGATATACCTCCTTCATTGGTCCAACCCTATCCTGTGACTCCACCTACCAACAGTCCTCTTCATCTCGAATGACTGAGCCTTGACACAGTTCTTCGCCCCCCTCCAAAGGGAGTCATTCAGAAATAATCTTTCAATCCTCATGCTTGTGCTGCCTAGAACTACAACATTGTTGAAGACCTGGCCCAACCACCTTCCGTGATGTCAGCCCTCGAAGTCCTTCAAAGTTGTCCCACACAATGGAAGGCACTGTTGAAAGCTATCGATGGAATCGACCCGACAGACACAAATTTAATAATTTTTGACTTGGAAGATCAAATTCCAAGGTTACCCCCTCAACTCACATTCCAAATCCAAGTGATTGTCTCTGACAAAAACATTTGTAGAACCATTATCGACAAGGATGCCTCGACGTGTGTCATGTATGTTACCTGTTGGAAAGCCATTGACTCTCCCTCTTTGACTGAATCCCATAACACACTCAAAGCCTTCAATGGCTACAGTTTTAAGTCTTACGGTGTCCTTCCTTCCTTGCCAATCATGCTAAAAGGCAAAATGGTCCAAGTCGAAGTGGAAGTCTTTGACGCTCCTCTCGATTACAATCTTCTGCTTGGCCATAGTTGGATTGATTCCATGTGCGCCGTTGTGTCAACTCTTTTTCGTGTTGTATGTTTCCCACATCAAGGAAAGGTAATCACTGTCAACCAATTATCCTTCTTTAACTCAGATACGTGTACTGGCAACATATTTTTCATCGCTAAAACCCCACCGGGTTACGAGAACGTTGGTGTAGGTCTTCTCAAAGACTCTTCATTAATGGGTACCTTCCCCATTCCACCACCCGATGTTCCACACTCATCTGTCTCTTCAATCAACATGATTTCCACCTCGATTCATGGAACCCCTACGTCTCATGACCCATGGATGGTACCCAACCCCGTAAATTATCTTCGTTACGACGATGAAATTCCTTTAAGTCCAGTCGAATCCGCCTATCAGGACATTCAATCAATGACCCCTTCCACCCCCTCTATTGGTGAGCTATCTCCAGATCCTTTCCACGTCATTTTTCCCATGGATGAGATGATTATGTCTATCATGGAAGACACCCCTTGGAACGATGGACATCACTATTCCATCCTCTTCCTAGAACAACACACCATCGAGAGCTACCAATGGATCTCGACCCCATCGACCGTTGTCGTCATTTCAACCATTCCCGAGTCTACACACGATCTGTTTTCTGAAGGGAACTTAAGCGATATCTCACCCACTATTCCTCTCGACATATCCATCAAACCTGGAATTATCGAAAATGTGCATATCGGAGCTTCATGTTCCCCTGATGAAATCGTCACCTACAAGTCACTTTTCAAAAAATTTTGTGATGTATTCACCTGGAGCTATGAAGAAATGTTGGTCATCGACCCTGACATTGTAATACATGAGATCAAGACATACCCAGATGCTAAACCTTTCTGGCAATGCCTTCATCCAGTTCACCCATGTAAAGCGGCTGCTATTAAACTTGAAGTCGAGAAACTTCTCAAAGTCAGATTTATTTACCTGGTGGCCCTCACTGAATGGGTTTCCAATCTTGTCCTGGTCGATAAGAAACAAGGCATAATCCACGTATGCATTGATTATAGAGATATTAACAAATCTTGTCCCAAAGACAACTTTTCTACCCCCTTCGTCGATCATATTCTCGACGATTGCGTCGGAAGTGAAATCTTCTCTCTGATGGATGGTTTCTCCAGGTATAATCAAATCAATATTGTTCTCGAGGATCAACACAAAACCGCTTTCATTTGTCCTTGGGGCACTTTCACCTATTGGAAACTTCCTTTCGATCTAAAGAATGCTGGCGCAAATTTTCAGCGCACTATGTCTTATGCCTTCCATGATATCAAGCACATCATGTAGCCATATCTTGATGACTTACTCGCTCATTCCATGCATCGGTTCAATCATTCAATCCACCTCTGAGCCATTTTCCTCCGCTGTCATTTTTACCATATATGCTTGAATCCTCACAAATGCGTTTTCTGCATAGAATCCGGCCGACTTCTAGGATTTATTATTTCACTTCAAGGGATCAAGATAGATCCTTTAAAGGTCGAGGTGATCCTCAATATCCCTCCTTCTACACTTTTCCAGTTACAAAGTTTGCAAAGGAAAGCGAACTTTCTTCGTCGTTTCATCTCGAATTATGTCGAGATAACTCTTGGATTTACGTGACTACTCAAAAATGGATCTGAATTCATATGGGATACCATCGCAAACAAAGCCTTCGAAGCTTTGAAACTGTCCTTGACACGTGCTCCTCTTCTCTTTCCCCCCGATTATAGTCGCGATTATTTCCTCTACCTTGCAGCCTCAGATTATACCATCGCTATGGTTCTCATCCAAGAGGATGATTCTCATGATGAAAATGTTATTTATTACTTGAGCCAAAGTCTAACGCCTACCGAAACCAAGTATTTACATGTTGAAAAATTGGCCTTGGCAGCTGTCCAAGCAGTTCAACGCTTCCGACACTATATCCTCTCTCGCATGACTACAGTGATTTCTAACTGCAACCCTATGCAACACATTCTCACATGTCAATTGCTAGGGGGAAAATACTCTAAATGGATCGTGATACTCCAGGCGTTTGACTTGGAATTTGAACGAGCTAAGTCCAAGAAGTCCTTAGTGCTTTTCGAGTTGATATGCGACTTTCCCTACTCTAAAATGGAAAATGCAACAGCTGATTCATTACCTGATGAATCCCTCTTCCTAATTAGTTTCGATGATATTTGGTATGGCAATACCATCATATATCTCCAAACCCAAACTTTCTGGCCCAATTTTTCCAGTACTGATCGGCGTCAAATACGCTACCAAGCCCGTCAATATATTATCCTTGGGGATACTCTTTATCATCATGGGATTGACTCAGTTTTTTGACGCTGCCTCACATTTGACGAAGTCGAGAAAGATTTAAATGACTGCCATTCTAGATCCTGTGGTGGTCATATGTCTGGGTATGCTACTGCCCAGAAGATCTTACAAGCAGGGTATTTTTGGCCTTCTTTATTTAATGATTGCATAATCACTATCCAAAAATTCCACGCTTTCTAGACCTATAATCATAAGATACAGTCACATCCCACTCCTCTTCACCCTGTGGTCTCCATGGGTCCCTTTGCAAAATGGGGCATCGATTTCATGACATGTCACCCCCACTCGGCCAAGGGGCATGGATACATTATTGTAGCCATATATTATTTTACGAAATGGGCTGAGGTGATGCCGACATTTGAAAATACTAGAAAGACCGCAGCATTATTCATTTTCAATCACATCATAGCTCATTTTGGTGTTCCTCGGGCTATCATCACCGATCACGGTAGCCACTTTAGAAACTTCCTAATGTCCGAACTCACTGAAAAGTTGGGTCTTCGCCATGAAAACTCAACACCCTATTACCCACAAGCCAATGGCCAAGTTGAAGCGATTAATAAAGTTCTCATAACCATGCTTCAATGAATGATAGGGATTCACAAAACAAGTTGGCACACAATGTTTTTTCAGCATTGTGGGCTTACGGGGTATCTGTTAAGTCTGCTACTGGGTTTACACCTTTCTGATTAGTCTATGGTCTGGAAGCCATCCTCCCGATTGAATGTGAGATACCCTCCTTACAACTAGTCGTCAAACTCCTACCAAACACTTCTGCCGAGGAAGAACATCTATTGTATCTCATGCGATTAGACGAAACTCGATGTGATGCTACCCTAGTCATAGAAGCCCAGAAGAAACGTGTCAAGGCCCAATACGACAAACATGTCAAGCCTCGCATTTTCTCTGAAGGAGATCTGGTTCTCCTCTATGAACAAGATTGAGATATGCTAGGAGATCAAAAATTCGAAGCCATGTGGCGAGGTCCTTATATCGTTAGATGAGTTTTGGAAAAAGGAGCTTACGAGTTAGTAGATTACAATGGTATCCCTTTGAGTGAACCCAGAAATGGGTTGTACTTAAAGAAGTACTATGCATAAGATCACATGTGCATGAGTACTTGTATTTTATTGTATCATACTTCTTGTGTGTTATTGTAGTATGCTTTTTTCATTATCTGGTCTCTACCCTTATGTGATGTTGTGTTTGATTTTCATATGTCGGAGTCTTCACTACCCCAGATTGGCTTCGCGAATGGCACTAGCCGTAGTAATTAGAACCTTGCTTCTACTGTGTGGGAAATTTATGCCCCTACAAATGAACTTATCACTCTACGAGGTGTGTGCCTCGGCCTTACGACCAACAATATTGTAGAGTATAGCACCGTTATTGAATTGTTGATCGATGCTATCTCACTTGGTATCCATCGCTTGGTTGTGCGACTCGATTCGCAACTCGTAATACTACAGTTAAGTAATGTCTATGTTATTCGAAGTCCTACTTTGTTACGGGTGTATTTGCGAATTCACCTCTTGGAATGTTATTTTGATTATATTGAGTATCATCATATTCCTAGATGTCTAAATACATTAACTGATGCATTAGCTAACTATGTATTAGACAGACATTTGGATCATTTATAAATCAATCACATCACAAGCACCACACAACACAAAATAAGCCGGTATAAGCTGTATGTATATATAACGATAAAAAAGTTTTTTACAAAAAATTTCTGTCCAAGGACCAAAATTTCAAAATCTGAAGCTCATAGCTTCTACAAAGTGACATCATGGATGACGTTCACAGTAACACATGACTGCCTGGGCAACCCTACGAAGCAGTCGTCCAACATACTCTGACACCCCCACCGTATGACGCTGATAACATCGTGGAACCTCTCTAAGAGGCATGTCTGGAATGTCTGCAGTCAAACCCTCTAAGTTTTGTTCCACCGCTTCATAATCTTCATCATTCCATCGTGGCACTAGAGCCACCTCTCCTCATCGTTGAATAGGAGAAGTACCCAGAGGTCGATAAGGCCCCACGTCTGTGTCATCAAAACATTTTTTTGTAATTAGACCTCAGAAAAACATAAAAATATTTGCATATGATAAAATTTACAAAAACATTTAAAAAGTAAAAAATGTGTACTTCTTACTAAGATCCCCCCACTGAGAACCCTCGAGCAGGGCCAAGTCTGGATCCCCTCAGAAGTCCAACCTGGCATAGGCATAATCATCGACCATCAACATATGTGGTCCCAACCAGTCAAATAAGGAATCATTGTATTTGATGGTTGGTCCAGCTACATGCCGGGCCATGAGGTTACACCACCTCAGCATTCTCAGATCCTCTGGAGCCAGTAAACCCCACTCAATCTGCAACCTCAGAAAGGGAACCCTCTCAAGAAATAAGGACACCAACAATGACCTGTACCCGAATTGCTTCAGATCACCTCTCCTGCATTTAGTCAACTACCTCTTCATGCTACGAAGGACTGTGTCTTCCCAGATAAAGACCCGAGGCTCAGTACACTCTATGGCGTACTGAAAGTAGCTCTGGAGAGCCATGTGTGGAGTAGCGCTCCTAGCCATACAAGCAATGGTGAATAGAATAGTGCGAAGGGTCAAATCCTGCACCCCCCAAATGGCCACTTTTCCTTTGCTTCTTTCTGCCTCTGGAACATAGTACAAACGACAATATTAACTCATAGGTAGCCCACCACCTTGGCTACCAGTCAAGTTGGCATGGTACCCATGCCATGGCAGTCCTATCAGGAAATAAACGTCCTCGATATCCAAGGACAATGTGTGAACCCCTATGTGGAAAACTTGTTGGTCCACGTCCCACATATGAACAAGGTACTCCAACAGCTTGACTTGGGCCCTCATATCCGGGATCCGAAAGAATTTCAGGAGACCACAGTCTCGCAAAGCGGCAATGGTGCCTGATTATTCTCGGCAATAGAATGATCTTCTTCATTCTCTCTTTCACACCATTCCAGAACCATGGTGATAGCCAAATTCCTGCATAAGAAACATAAGAAGAAGGTCAGCAACTCTCTTTAAGACTTGGTACATTTTTCATTGGGAAAACATTAAACAGAATTTTCACTTTGTGGTTCACGTAGGTGCCCCTTTGGCACAGTGTGCAGTTCTCGCAGGTGCCTTTGGGGCCACTTGCGAGAATGATGCATTCTCACAGGTGTTGTGTGGCTAGCCTGCGAGAATTCCTGAGCGCAAATTTGAGCCCTAAAACCAGCTCAAAAACTTGAAATTTACCAAAGAAAATTAAAAATTGAACCATGAAAAGATAGAAGACAAGGAGCTTACCTCACTGCTAGAGACACTTTTCCAAATGGTTGTTTTTACCTTCCGTAATCGAGTGTTGAAATTCAAGGGCAAAAGAGGGGTTTTGAGCTAAAATCTTGGCAAAGTTACAATGACTATGGTAACAAGAACTCTTACCCACTTATATTTACCTTTTTACCATTCTGATTGGTTTTTATAATTGTTTTATTTATTAAACCTAATGCCTAATAACCCTATGAGTGTGACTTTTTGCAGACATAACGACTTCGATGTCCATACACAGGGATACGAATATTTCCTCTTTTTCATCACATGTTTAAGTTGTTTTTTATGGTTTTTTGCACAAAACCTCGAGCTTGGTCTTTGTCCATTCTCATGCTCGAAAATACATGAGAACGTAATTGAGCACACTTTTATCACTTTTTGGGGCTCAACAAGGTTATATGAAAAAGGAACCTTCTGGAGTTCTCTTTAAGCTCTTTTCAGACTCTTTAAACATGAAAAGATTGTCGAGCGACCTTGCTATTTTCACGCTCGTTAAAGTATTTGAAGAAAGTGCCTGTTGAGCGATAATTTATCCCTTTTTCAGTCTCATCAGACTATTTTACGAAAAAGGAACTAAGAGAGTTCTCTTTTAAGTTTTTTTCCAGACTCTATAATCATGAAAAACCTTTGAGTTTTCTATCTTTGGACTCGTTAAACAAGCATCGAAAGACCCCTAATGGGACCGAACCTCTCCTTCCTAGGGTTTTTTAAACATACTCTGAAGGACTCATCTGAAGGATGAGCTTACATCAACAAGCATATGTTATCCTCCTCAAGCTTGCATAAAAATAAAGAGGTACTCACCAAAAATGGTGGGGAAAAATTTGGGAAAGGGGTGTGTTTTCATATTCATATTATTGGCAGTAAGTGTTGTTCTTGAACATGACACCCTCCATATTCATTATCGGAAGCCAATTTGGGAAATTCATTTGTCTCTCATTCTATTTGCTACAAGGTCATATCCTGAGTCATCTATGAGTCAGTCTTGCCAAATCATTTGTCATCTCATTCATATGTTCAAGAGAAGTTCATCCGAAATTGAGTCGGCCATCTACAGTTGTCCATTCTCTCCATGTCGGCCTTCCCTGTATCCAGTTCAACTTACATCATACTCTGTTTCACCTTCAAAAACTATTACTCATTTTGTGTCATTGATAAAGGATACATCAAGGCCCTCCTGTGACGAGTTTTGTTCCGTCGACTCCAGCTCATTATCCAGAAACAAGACTTAGAAATTATCTGGTACCTTGGAACTTGCATGCCTCAATGGCAGGTTTCCTCACTTTCAATAGTGGATTTTCATCATTGACCCCTAATTGGGAGATTCCGTCGAATGTTTGACCTCAACTCATTTATTCACATTCGGTGGATTGTACTAGTGTACCTTGGGAGTCATTGACATTAATGGTGATTTCCCTCGCACTTGTTAATGGTTTCATTAATGACCAGTAATCAAGTGGTTTCTACCATGTTCGACTTCAACACATGTAATCACATGGTTAGATTCGTACTTTCAAGTGACAGGATTGAAGACCCTGGGTCTCATCTCTTTGATCCAGGATGCGATGGAATATGTATAATTTGTTGACACATAGATCCACTTTGTATGTCTCGTGGCCATGTTGTCTTAATTTGAATCTTCTTACATAGATCCACAGTGTATTCTTGGTGGTTATGTGACATTTTGATGGCATGGATACATGGTGTATGATTGGTGGCCATGACCTATGTTTATGATGTCATGTGTCTGTGATCTGAGTATGGGAATTCCTACCTCATAACTAGTATGATATTCTGCAGATGCTTGGTTGTTTGCAGGTTTTCGATTAGGTGCGCTTCTGGCTTCCAACACACACAGACGTAGTTTACAAAGTATTTCGGTTGTCACTAATTCTGGCCTCATACTTTGGGGGGCATTCTGTTACACATGATTTTGGTCATCTTGGTGATGTATTAACAATGGTGTACTTAGGTTCCCAACAAGAACTTTCTCCTGAGAAAAGTGGCATTTATCTCCTTCCAGAAAATATATTTTCAAAGTGAGTTCGCAGGCTTCTTATAGCCTAGGGTGCAAGAATGACCCATTCTCGTAGGCCACCTTCATCTAGGGTGCGAACTTCTCGCATTGTGCTCTATACATAGGGTGTGAAATTGTTTTCAATCTTGAAAAAGGAAAGAAGTCTTGAGGGTTCTAGAAGGGGATCTTCTAGAAAATGGGTTGGCATTCGTATGGTTTTCATTTTACTGGCTTCTCTGATTTGGTGGGATCATTCTCATCCTTGTAACCATCTCACCCTCTCCTATATATTGAAAGGATTCTCATGGAAAAGGTTAAGCAAGATTAATTGAAGAATTGGTGAAGGAATTGTGTGAAGAACCCAACTTGAACAGAAGCTTGGAGACTCTAGTAGGTCTATCAAGAGGAATTGAATCTTCTTCATGAAAGGACCAAGCAAGTGTGTGTGTTGGAACCAAGAGTCACCGAAAGGAAGCTTGCGACATCAAGGAAATTAGGTTGTATCTTCTACTTTCGATTAATATGATACAACGAAATGTCCTTTTCCCATAAATTCATTCTTACTTTATTGTCTAATTCCTTGATCATATGCATAAGTTGATGATTGAATACATTTTGCTATCTTCACTCTGGTTGGTTTGTGTTGTCTTGGTCTTGACCTCACGAGAGCACCGGAGCGAAGCGGGAGAAACAAAGACTTAAGGAAGCAATACAAAGGTATGTCACGTGTTCCTCCTTACTAGTTAATTCGATGGTCGTAACTTAAAGAAAGAGTCACGTCCTGTCATGTTTTGTTCTAGATCCAGGTGGATCTAGAGAGATCTGTTAGTGTCCGCACCTACCAATTAGTCCGATAACAATGGGCCTACTGATTATTCCGATAACTCTATCCTAGCCTTCTCTACCTAACCTCACCTACTCTATCCTAGCCTACTCTACCTAGCCTAGCCTAGCCTACTCTATCCTAGCCTAGCCTACTCTATCCTAGCCTAGCCTACTCTATCTAGCCTA
>JASDQU010247383.1:0-16573 GCA_032191745.1 Picea mariana
CCTTTTAAGGGATGGGGCTTAAATTTTCACTTTCCTACAGCTCCCTGAATCCTTTGAATGAGGCTGCCATTGTCATGTGTTCACTAAGATATTTCTAACCTTGTCTAAAATCGAGCTCTGGTTTAAAAATACGGTGCTCTGAATTTTTTGGTACGTCATTGGCCAATGGCCATCGTCTTTACCACATGGCATCCACATGGCCTCACTCCCCCGTACCATCCAACATGGGACTGCCATGACCTGGGTCACCACCCCTGGCGGTGATGCAACTGCTGGATGCAGGGAGTATATTCGATTCTTCGCAGATATCGGGCCTTCGACCCTTCGAAATTCTTATAGAGGTTTAAAACTTTCCGAAGACCTGAAGTCCAGAAGTCTCTCACCACTCCAGGATCTATGGTGGAGTTCTATCCACCCTTAGATCTATCAGTTGGGATCTATCCGCACTTACCCATAGCCTAAAGTTGACAAGGGGGAAGTGGGTCCCACCTTAAATCGTGTACCATACCATAGTTACATGTGGACCTAGCTGATCATGCCACATCACCATGGCCTACGCAGGCCCACCCAATTAGGGCTAGCCACTTCAGCGAGGGATTTTTGGCACTTTGGTGTTTTCTACACCCTCCTATCCTCAAATTTCCCGGAGACCTAGACCCCCGAAGCTCCAAAGTTTGGGAGTCCCTGAGAGGGTTCCACACACATGCTTAACTTAAGGGATAATCACAAGATTTATTTAATCATGCTGAGTAATTAATCTCCTGCCTTCGATCCAAATCCCAGGTTACGTTCTACCACGAAGTCTTGAAGACCCAAAGTCTCGGAATCCCTGAAGTTTCATGGATGGTTGATCTAAGATCCTTCTGGATCCTTATCGACTGCTCGATCAAGGGTAGTGGAAGGATAGAATAAGTGAGAGGAATAAATGAAAACAAAAGGTAGCCACTCCCTCATGACAACTTCGATCGATAACACTCTAGAAAGGTTAAAAGGTTGGGAAATTGTAAGAGTCATGAAGTCACGTAGTCGAGAACTCCTGCCCGTCGTCTGATTAAGTGGCAGTTTTAGGTAGCATCCTGACTGTTGAACCCATAAGAGGAAAAGGAAGAGGATCATTCCATTGATTTGTGATCATGGTCAACAATGAAGGGAATCCCGCGGTCAAAAGATGGTAGGTGTTTAACGATAAGGCAGATACCACGATAATAGGTATGAGATCGTCGATTGCTTGTAAAACTATCAAGTGATCGTTCCAATAGGTAACCTTCGGCACAAAGTGGATGTTGTGAGGTTCCAACATCTCAAAGTCCCGAAGCCTGGAGGGATTAGCTCCTTTTGGGAATAGTGAAAGGGTTCTAGGTCCTGATCATATGGGACTTGACAAGACCAGAGAGATACACTCTCGAATCGTATACGAGATTTGGTTAATACCATGGACTTGATCTTGTGGTCACTCAGAATAATGGTTTGAAGGAAGCACCTTTCGCCTACAAAACTCAAAGTCTATAACAGGGAAGGAAATCTCAAGGGATTGACGAGTTCGGGACCATCCTGTAGAGTTAGTCCCGACTCTGGATTTATGGATTCAATCCCTAGGTAATTCCATTGGGTAAATTAGCACATATACAGGTTCAAACATAGGCCAACTCACCTTCTACCCCAATTCCTTTCGAAACCCATTATTCACAGGTTTCCTTTTCTAAATATGATTAAACAAGAAGCCATCTACAAAATACGAGATTTAATTTCTACTTTAAAATTCCCAGGCCACTAGGACATCAGATCCACAAACTCTACCATTCAACGAGATAAAAAATAATGCCATCATTTATCTTAGGAATTACGTATTACAACAAAAAAATCAAGGTAAAATAAAGCTCATAGTCACACTTATCAAAAACTTTGGAATTTAGTTGGCAACTGCTGAAAGGGGTTCCTGTTTCCACCCAACCATAGGCACAGTTGTTTCTTAGAGCATTCCTCAACTGGACAACCCCTAGCTAGACCATGAGTCATGAGATGTATTCTGCTTGATCTCTGCAACATCAAGGGACAAAGGTTACTCTCTTTTTCCCATAGGAACTTGACAGTCCAATTTTATATCCACCATGAAAGGGAGTCTGATGTGATTGCTCACTCAATCACTGCCACTCCATTTATCAACTTGATTAGAAAACACTATCCAAGCACTCCCGGAACCAAAAAATTTCATTCATAGTCCTCTTCCTTTGAACCAAAGAGCCTTGTGCTCTCTTCTTCTTCTCTATTGGTCCTCTAGACCATTCATGTGTCTTCTATCTGTGCTTCTTCCCTCTTCCCATGAGTTTCCTCTCTTTTCTTTCCTTTCCTAACAATATTTCACGGGTTAGGCCAGGAAGTTTCATATGGTACTCTTCCCGTCTCCCTCATTGACTCTTAAGGGAATACTTCCCAACTACGAGCCTAACTGGTAATTAAGTTTTGTCTAGGCCATAATACTGTTCTGGAGTTGCACATTTATATTCAGTAGGGTACCGGCCTGGGAGGGGTAAAATCACCATTACTGGTTCCCCTACCATCCCTTCTCACGCATCATGATATATCTGGAAACCCTCTTTTAGTAGTCGTGCCACTAATTTCCTTTTATTTAATAACAAAAATATATACATTAATTTCTATGACAGGGTTCATTTTCTGTCCAACATTCATATGGCAGATATGTCTATAGTTTTGTGCATAGTAACAATAATATTTACAATTTGGGGGAAACGAGGGTGTTACAAATTCCTTCAACTATGGTGTACTCATCCTATAAGGAGTATTGGATATGGGAGTTGCTCCATGCATCAAATTTATAGATAAATCAATATCTCTTTTTGGTGGCAACTCCAATATTTGTTTAAAGACATCTGCAAATTATTTTAGTACTAGGAAGCCTTCAACATTTGGCACTTTATCCTTAGGTACCTCCTCCATGTGCACTACAAATACTTGACATTTTTTCCTGAAGATTTTCTTCAATTGCAAGGCTGAAACTTCTTTGATAGTTATAGCTATGGGAATTCCTTGAACTATTCTTAAATTTCCTTCCTCATCCAAGCAAGTAAATTCCTTATTGTAACAGTCTAGAATGACACGATGTTGGTCCAACCAATCCATACCAATGAGGAAATCATAAGAGCCCAAAGGTATGATATTCAAATAATATTTTGTGCTCATCTCATTCATATCCATTGGATATGCCTCAACCATCTCATTAATTTTCCTTTCTGCTCCTGTAGCTAACTGCACCAATAAAGTTTTTCCAAGCTTTCTTTTTGGCAATTGGAATATTTCCACTATCTTAGGATCTAGATAACTATGACTAACTCTTGACTCAATTAGAATAACAATGGATTGGTCATTAATCTTACCTTCCAATTCAATCATGTGCAACTGAATCTCAACTTGCTTGTTATCCAGGGTTGCATAGATCCTTGGTACACTGTTGCCCATGTCTTCAACTATCGTCGCTTGCTGTACATTATGAACAATCCTCACTTTTTCACCTCTGTGAGGGAAATCTCTGTACATGTGGTCTCCCCAACAACCCCAACATTAAATAGATGGTTGTCTTGGTCTTTTCCCTATTGTCTCGGTCATTCTAGGCTCCTTGGGAGTTCGCTGTTCTTGAGAAGTATTTTTGAAAAATGGTGGCTTAGTCCCCTTCTTCCTCTATTCCATCTTACTTTTATTCTTGTCTTCCCAAGCCTTTTGGAAAGTCAATATTCCCCTTTGTTGATCATAGAGACATTTAGCTCACCTTATGGTTTCCTCCAATGTGTTGTGGTCATCATATTGTATCTTGTCACTGATAAATGATGGCATCCCACTCAGGTACCTTTGAATTTTAACTTGCTCATCCTCGATGAATGCAACATATTTCAACATTTCTAAGAATCTTCTTTCATACTCATCTATTTTCATACTCCCAAGCTTGAGTTCAAAGAAATCCTTCATTTTCTTGTCATAATATCACTTCGTTAAGTATTTCTTTTTAAAATACCTTTTAAACTCCCTCCGAGTAACCTTCATTTCATCAATGTATTTCACTTGCACAAATTGATCCCACCACATTGATGCTTTTCCCTTTAGTTGATAAATGGAAATTATCTCTTCTGGCCGCATAGAGTAATTATGTAGCTAGAAGTCCCTTCTCATTCCCAACAACCGGGTCTTTGCTTCTTCATCCTTCTTGTATTCACCATCAAAGGTAGGAGGCTTTATTTGATTCATTTCTCCATGTATCTCATCCACCCAGCCCTTCTCTTATGCTTTCTGACAGGAGATGGACTTGAGCTACTACGCATTTTTCTAAATGAATGCTTTGGTGAGTGATGATGATTTCTATCAACACTTCTTGTTTTTCTTCTCTCATCATGAGACCTACGACTTCTTGACTTGCTTGACTCTTTCTCCTTATCCATTTTCTTCTCTATTCTATCCAAGCTTTGCATCAACTTGATATTGAATCCATCTTGCTGCTCCTCGGCTTTCATAAGCCTCCCATTATCAACTTTATATATTTGGACATATTTTTGTAGTCCCTTTATGGTTTCTACCAAGTTTATGTGCTCCTAATTGCCTCCTTTAAGCTCATTGGATTATGTACTATCAATACCCATACCGATATACAAACTCCTGAATTCATCATCATGGTTGTAATTTATCTGCACATCCTCCATGGTTTTGACTCTCTGCACTGATTCAGTCACGATCTAATCGCTGCTAATTCTGCAAAATGTGTAGGAAATAATATTTGTTAGATGAATTCATGCGACAACTTCATGAAAATTATGCACAATTTTGTCATAATCCTTTCTTCTAATTTCTTGGATGTTTTAACATCCCAATTCAAATATTTTGGGTGAATAATTGGAATCCTCTATCCAAAAATTTGCCATCGACTACTCCCTTGCTCAATTCTGAGTCTTACGCATAAATTATGGTCATTTGAAATTCACCTAAATACCCTTTTACTCTTTCTTTCTTCTTTCTAAATCCCATGCACGCACTGGTATTCAACACATACCAATGCACGATGTCAATATTTAACATATAAACTACTTATTAGTATTACACATGCACCTCCAATTTTGTTTCGTGCAACTCTAAATTTTAGTGCACACATCCATGCACCATTGTTTTTTACGCATGCCTATCGCCACACCCCTCAATGTAAAATAGTGCACACACTTGCACATTCTTATTTTATATGTACCATGGCCACAGTGTAATTCCAAATTTGACCACTTACTAGTATGAATGGTTACCAATCTAAAAAAATGATCTGACACCAACCTGTAACATCCCCAACTTACTGCTAAGCAATGCGACTCCAAAAATCTAGTGCGAAAATTCTAGACTATTACATTAATTTGTGTAGAAACTCGTGAGGCAATGCACATGATCCCAAGTTGGATCGCTCCCTCACAAATTTTCCTCTTCAGACACTAATTATAGAAACGAAATTAACACATAATACAATTGTGCGCACAATCATTACACACAAATATATTGTGCATGTAACCACCCTAAACACATGATTACTACTGCATGTGCAACCATTCTGGTGCCATACACAAACTTTGTTCTCCTTGTGCACAGACTGTATTCTCGTGCGCAAAGCGAACCCAACCTCTTGTGTGCGCGAATTATTCCCTACGTGCACGAAAATTCTAGCCTTGCCTCAAGAACTCATGATCATTATTACAAAATTAACTAATAAGAATACTTAAAAACTGTTATACTTTGCATGTGCAACAACAAATAATGCATAACATCATCATGCTTACATGCACAACATCATCATGCTTACATGCACAAACAACATCATATAGAATAACGACAATTAATTACATGCAATGTCATACAGTAAATAAACCCATATCAGACATAGGTAAATAATCACATAAAGAGACACCTATATTTTTATAAAGAGACACCTACTACATGCATAGTTTATATGTTCCTCCCAGCCATAGACTTTGTTGCTCATAAAATTTCAAAAACAGGTCACCCTCGAGCTGAGGATTAAACTCCACCAGGGAAAAAGGATTCCTAATGCCAGGATAAGGTTTGATAATCAACAAAAATTCTCATTCCAAGGCGCCCAACTACTGCAACTAGCCTACAGTCTCTCATTCCCCACATGCTTTTCCCACCCCAGGAAGTGTGCCCCTTCTCTTCTTAACAGTCTCTTAGCTGCACCACTTCCCTTCCAGGGATTCAACAACAATCCAGACATGAAGTCTCGGAGCCTTGTAACTAATTCCTAGCGCACTAGGGAACAATTCCTAGCAAATCTCTCACCTGGAGAGAATGCTCACGGGCCTAACAACCCGCCTCTTTGAAAAACAATCTCTCACATGGAGAGAATGCTCACGGGCCTGACCTACCCGCCTCTTTGATAACATATAATCTAGTTACTAGATGGAAACCCCTTTCCAATATTTTCTCTATAGGTAAGGTAATGGACGTTTCCCTTGTTTAGATGGTCCGATCATTGAAAACAAATGAGTGAATTCCCCAAAGGAATGATTTTTTCCCAAAAATACACTAAGGCTCAACAATATATTTCTTGGTCATAATTGGACATTTGTCACCTTCAGAATTAGCTTTATCCACTTTCTAACTCGTCCCCATCCCTCAGAAACTTAGGATAAATAAATATCCACAATTATACTTTTCATATATATATATATATAAAACTTGATCCGATGTGCACTTCAAGGTAATATCCATGCACTCACTCAGGTGCATGCACACTATGGAATGTGCACACCCTTCCTTTGATGCACAATCCACACACACTTACTCAGGTGCACGCAACACTATGGAATGTGTGCACTCTTTTTTTGGATAACAATCCTCGCACACTACTCAGGTGCACACAAAATTGAACCAACACTTGGTGTCAACGACTCACCAACCTAAATGTACATTTCCAATTTCATTTACAATTTCATTTACAATTTCATTTACAATTTCATGTACAATTAGGGTTTAGATTAGGGACATTACACAAATCATTCGACGAACACCAATGGTGGTTGAGGCACCTTCAACAAGCGTCCATTTTAGAGGTGGAACACCCTTCAAGGTACAAGTTAAATTTGATATTCCTTGATTTAAAGGCCATATAGATGCAGATGATTTGGAGAAATGGTTAAATCTATTAGAGGGTTATTACTCTGTTCAAAAAAATTTCAACTTAGAAAAGATCACCTTTGCACTCCTTAAATCTCTCCCCCATGTCAATTATTAGTGGGAAAGTTACTAGGAGATACATAACGAAGATGAGTCTACAACATTTAGGATAGGGCCCACTTAGGCAAACTTTGTTGATGCCCTCAAGGAGGAATTCTACCCTATTGAAAACTATGATGACCAATATAGGAGATGGACAATGCTACGTCAGGAGAAAGACCAATATCTTCCATATATTGGTCCCAATGTTGGGTATCAATGAATCCAAGTGGCACTTGGTTTTGAAGTACCACATTGGCTTACACAGGTACATCCAAACAAAGAAGGATTTTTTGGACATCTCATCACTGAGAGCCACTTATCGATACACTGTCAAAATGGAGCTAAAATTTAAGCAAAGGGATAAGCCGGAGTTTGGGTATGAAAATATGTCGCAATAGAAGCATGGTAAAGTTAAACCTACCTCATAGAACAAAGGATAGAGCAAGGAGATCCAACCTCAAGAAAACCAGTCCAAGCCACATACAAAGAAGGGTAATGGGAAGTTGAAGAAGGATACTAGAAAGTGGTGTGAGCTCCACCAAAGCCCCTAACACAACATTGATGAATATCACTCAAAATAATATTTGTTGGTCGAGATGAAAGAAAAAGAATCGGACTTTGGCTCAGACTTTGATTCAGAGAAAGATAAGGGAAAGCATATCATTGACGCAAACCTAGTGCTACCATTACAACTGCAAATATGCAACCAAAAGAGTCATAGGATCCCGAGGAGGGGGAGAGTCTCTTCCATGCACAAATGTGGGTGAAGGGAACTCCACTACATTTCATTCTTGATAGTGGTAGCCAAAAGAGTTAGATCTTGACCGAGGTCATCAAGAGATTGAAGTTGCTGACAACAACACACCCCTAACCATACACCATTGGTTGGTTGAGCCAAGGATGAGACTTTCATGTCATCCAACAATGTCACCTATCCTATGGAATCGAGCCCTTCAAAGATGAGGTACTGTGTGATGTTTTTTTATTTTATTTTATTTTATTTTTACTAGGGGAATCGGCAACTCGCGGTTCTTGTACTCGCGTGACACGGGGTCGATCCCCGTCGGCTACCACTATAACCCCAGGTGCAACCACCCAGCCCGCAAGAATGGCGCACAAGTAAATCTGGGTGAGAATTGAACATGAGACTTCATTTTTACAAATTTCCTTCCATTTACATGGCACTTGCCAATCCGTCTACACCCGTGCGGGCGAGGTACTGTGTGATGTTTCCCCACACTGTAGTTTGTTGTTTTCTTTTAGGAAAACCTATATGTGGAGAAAAAATATTGTTTATGAGTCTAGGCCTCATAGTTTCATTGTTACTTTGGAAGGCCAATTCTACGCTACCAGAGGTAGTCCTGATTATTGCAGTTTCCTTGATCTTGACAAAACAATGTCGAAAAGTAATCTCTCAAATTGGAAAATTTGTCCTCTTCATGGTTCGATTGGAAGGTGAGTGGAAGGTCATTGCGACTGCCATCACCTCACCATGGGGCATTTACACACATTATAAGTAGGTGGAGAAGATTGTAGAGGAATATAGAGATATCTTTGCTTCACCCACGGGGGTGCCTCTGCACTGCCAATTCAAACATTCAATTGACTTGATACATGGTGCTTCTTTACCTAATGGCCTGATATATATATGCTCTCTTCTAGAGAATGAGAAAATAAAGCACCGAATTCATGATCTCATCCAAAGGACCTCATTCAACCAAGATCCTCACCTGGTGGGAGCCCAATTGTATTAGTATAGAAGAAGGACGGGACATGGAAACTATGTATTGATTACAGAGCCCTAAACAAAATCATTGTCAAGAATCGATACCTGATCCCCTGAATTGATAATCTTCTTGATAAAATTAATGGTGCCAAGTTATTTAGTAAGACTGATATGAGGATAGGATACCACCAGGTCCTAGTTGAATAAATCAATGTATGGAAGACCACCTTCAAGTCTAAAGAAGGCCTTTTAGAGTGGTTAGTCATGCATTTTGGCTTGACTAATGCTCCAACAACTTTCATGAGGATGATGGATGACATCTTGGGGCCATTCAAAAATTATTTTGTGGTTGTATATTTAGATGACATCCTCATCTTTAACAAAACTTGGGAAGAACATTTGCATCACATTCAAGAGATCCTTAGCACTATGTGGCAACACAAGTTATATTCCAATTTGGAGAAATGCTTGTTTGGCATGTAGAAAATTTACTATATAGGATACATCGTGGATGAACATGGGGTGCATGTGGACCTAGCCAAGATCCAAGTCATTCACAATTGGCTATCCTCTACAACTCTAACAGAGCTCCAATAATCCTTGGGCATTGCCAACGTCTACCGTAGGTTCGTGTTGGGGTTCTCTCATATCACTTGTCCCTTTAGCCAAGTGAGAAAGGGTGGAGATAAAGTCATTTTTTCTTGGTTTGAGTCCCAATAGAAAGCATTCACGGATATGAAATGTCACCTCTACTTGGAACCAGTCCTCACTTTGCCAGACCTGCAATAACCATTCAATATTGAGACATATGACTTCTACTATGCTATTGGTGCATTCCTCACTCAACATGGACATCAGGTGGCCTATCATAGTGAGACACTCTCTAATATTTTTCACATGTATCTCACCTATGACAAGGAGGTGTACTCCATTACGAAGGCATGCCAACAGTGGAATCATTATATTCCGGGAAAGGAAACAATCATCCACATTGATCACAAGCCTTTACAATTCAAAAGGCACAAGAAAATTTACAGAATGACTGCCATCAAAATTCATCCATGTACATGCAACAAGTCCACTTGAACATTAAGTATAAGAAGGGCATCACAAACCTTGTCACAAACTTCCTCATTCGACCCCTGATTGTGGCAGTAACCATAATTCTTAACTCTTGTGGGGATGAGACCTCTGTGTGGCCCCAATTGTACAACAACAACCTTGAATTTGCTGCTACATATTAGACATTGGGAGAAGAAAAAACAAGTTCTAGACTTTCACCTCTAGTACACACTTCTATACTATCTAGGCCATCTTCGTGTTCCTTCAAGAGAGCATGAAAAGGTAATTTGGGAAGCACATTACAATCCTGTGGTAGGGAAATTTAGTTTGGAGAAGATAGTAACAATACTTCAAAGGTATTTCTACTGGCCAAAACTCCGATGGGACGTCAACAAGTATATCAGAGTGCACTGCCTGTGCCATTGCTAAACCTGTCATCAAGAAGTAGGGGATGTACACTCCTCTACCCAACCTAGACAAGCCCTTTGAGTTAGTCTCCATGTATTACATGCTAGGATTTCCCTCCACCAAGCATGGTAATGATTGTATCTTGGTGGTTGTCAATCGGTTCTCTAATATGGCCATTCTGGCATCATGCAAGAAGAGTATCACAACCAAAGCCATTGATAAGCTCTTATTTGAGTGTGTTTGGGTTCATTTTGGGCTACTAGGGACCATTATTTCAAATAGGGATAGTAGCTTCCTTAGTACCTCGTGGTCCAACCCATGGTCTCTGATGGACACCAAGCTAACCAAATCGATTTCGTTCCACCCCAAAATAGATGGATAACTAGAATTGGTCAATATGATGATTGTGCATATCATGCACATGTACAACTCCAAGCATCCATGTACATGGGATGAGAGCCTTCTATATGTTCAACATAGCTACATCAGATCCCTCCATAGCTCTATTGGCCAAAACCCCTTCCAAGTGTGCTTATGGGTCCATCCACTGGCCCACATTGATGTAGCTCTGCGTATTACATCTTCACAGGAAGAGTCCTCCCATGCTCATACTGAGGCAGATAGAGAAACCAATTTTTTTGGATGGATCTAACACATCAACAATAGGTTCATGATATCCTACGAAAATCCAATTCCAAGTATAAGTAGTGACATGGGTTCCACACAATTTTGAAGTTGGTGATAAGGTGTGGTTGCATTTGTAGAAAGAGTGCCTCATAGGCCCCTAGGCCCCCATAGAAAGCTCAGACCACTCTGATATGGGTCTTACACCATCACTAAGGCTATGGGTAAGAATTATTTTGAATTGAGTATCACCCTACTACTACATTGGGCCCATTTCCTAACAATTTACCGACGCAGGCTCGTCACTGCAAGGTCTCATGTATGACAAAGGCTACAACCCATTTTCCATTGCATCACCTTAGTGGAAAGTACGATGATACCCATTTCATTGCAAGGTAGACACAAACCTCCATCATACCATCAATCAATGTACGTCCTGTTATCCCCCATTTATAGGGATAACTAAGGAGATGACATCTCGAGGCCCTCAGGTTGCAAACATGTAGTACTGAGAGGCAGATGAGTAGGCAGGAGCCCCTATCATACCACATATCAACATTCAATTGATGGAAGCAACGTCCACCACACCCATCTTGGCCCACAAAGGATTACAGGTCTTGCTTCATGAGGTAAAAAGTCAAGTATCGTGGTAAGTTTCATTTTGATATTTGGAGCATTTGAACATGTCTCTAAGGATCCTTTCTTGATTTTGAAAATATTTTCTTGGAAATTATGCTTTTTTCCCTATTTCACCTTGGTGAGTGTCATCATTTCCTAGTAAGTGGACACCCTTAGGAAAAGGTTTGTTACTAGGGGTCTCTTAGAAGGGTTATCGTACCATTCCCATTTATACTTTCCACCTTCCATCACTTCTTCCCTTTCGTTTCCCCATTTTTTAGGTTTTTTGAGCTTATTGACCCAAGAAGGGCATGTACCTAATTTCATGGGAAGAAGGGGCCATTAGGCTATGGGGTGTCCTAGCAAAAAAATAATGCAATAAAGGCTCACCTTGGGATCCTAAGAGAAATGAAATGCTTCTCAAAAAAGTAAATAACCCATAAGATAAATAATTAATTAATCAATAACACTTTCCAAGGTAGAGTGTTTGTGGGCTATGCATTTCCTTTTTAGTGCCCCTTATTATCTTCAACTTGGAAAGGCATGCAAACCAAGGTAGAGTGTATGTGGACTATGTATTTCATTTTTAGTGCACCTTATTGTCTTCAACTTGGTGACACATGCAAAATAAATAACTAATAAAAGGGCTTGGAAAAATGTGCCTTAAAAAAAAGAGAGGAAAAGGATGCGACTAGCTGTCAACAAAGGCACCCATAAATGAGACAATACAAGCCCTTGTTGTCATGACACCCAGTACCTAGAATTATAACCCCATCCACCTCACATTCACTACGTGAATTAGAAAGGATTCTCCTTGGGAGCATCCCCTACTTGAGGATTGGTTCACCCAATAGGGCATTACGACACCCCTCCCATATCTAAATTTGGCAAATTGTATAAGGTCTTTGAGGATTTGTTTATTTTGAAAAGGGGGAATTTGATGCACATGTTTGGATGATTATTTTATTATATATGGATTACTTGGAATGATATTGTGACTTGTGGACCCTTGGAGGGTGTACTTTTTTGTCTTTGCAGGGCATTGATAGGTGAGAGTTTGATCATGAAGGCACAATGTCACTTGGACCTTCATTTGGGGCATGAATCCCATAGTTTGGATGACATGCCCCATATTTGGACACATGGATGATGAAAGTTACCTTTGTAGGAATGAGAGGACACCTTGGAGAAGGATACTAGCCCCCCCTTTCCCCAACGTTTGGCCTTGGAGGCTCAAAACGTCATATCCTAGGGCATGATGTTATACTTGGAGGTATAGGGTTTGGTGGTGTTGAACGATTTGATGATGACTTGGAACATCTAGATAAAGGAAGAACCTTGCACATAAAGTTATGGACTTTGGAGGCCTAACATCTCCCTCAAGAACCTCAACGTCACCCCTAAAGGTTATGACATCATCATTTGGGGTTTTACTTTATCATTTGGGGTTTTACTTTATGTAATATTTGAATTTTAAGATGTAAATGGACAAAAGGAGGAGGTCGGCCTCCCTAATTTCATGTTGACTTTTCGAATTGTGGACAAAGGGTTTTAGGTGATCTCATATAAATATAGGCCACCCCTTTGTCATTTTAGAAAATAACACACTTGAGAATTACATAAGTGTTGGCTGAAATTTTCACCCTACTTGGGAAAATCACATTTCTCTCTCTCTCTTGTGCTATTGGATGCTAGTACTTGTATTTTGGTGTAGGAAGCTAAGGCAATATCTCTTGGATGTTTTGTTCTTTCTCTTGTGATGGAATATTCTTGGTAAAGAAGGGTTTATCTTGCTAATTCTTGGAATAGGTAAGGAATTTATGCTTTGTGTTGTTTCTTTGTTGGTTGCAAGGTTAATTTTGTTAAGCTCTTGGAGGAGCATAAATATATACACCCTCCACTAACATCTATCACCATTGTCTTGGATAATCTACTTTTGCAAAGGTTTTTAGGAGGAGTAAAAAGGCTTACACCCCTACAGATGTAGCACAAATATCACTTACACAAGAGACCCCATAACCCAATTGAGAAGGAACCTATCTAATTTTCAATGGAGATATAAAATCATTGCATTGGTATACATGAATTGTTGAGATATTGCAATTGTCTAAGTTGGAATTGATACTATATGGTATAAGCACTCTTGTGCCCTAAGGGCATCTAGATTGTCTAACTAATTCTCTTTGTTGTTATAAACTAGTGCTACAACCATTAGGTCCATTTCAAAGTCACTCTTTCATCATCTTTTACTACTCTTTCTACCATTGAAAATTGCAAGCAATTACTACTAATTATTCTTCTTGTCAAGGGCTTTCATTGAGGTACTTTGCTTATGAAATTTAGTGGCTAGAACTTGCTGCTGTAGAATTTTTTTTCTAAAGCCACAAGGCTGCCCTAATATACTTCTGATAACGTCTTTTTGCAGCCCTATTTTGCCATAAAAACTTCAGTTTAAATATTGGAGTATTATCTACATGTTTAGGGCTTGATCATCCAATAACTATTTGGTGTTTTTGATATTTAATTGTGCAACTATTATAACTTATTCTTTGTTTCTATAAATCTGATATATGCTGCAGTTATGGGACATGGAGCTTATATTGTTGATTCCCCATTGATTAGAGGATTGGTTTATCATCATTTGTCTTGTTATGGGCAGGTCTAACATTTCTTTGCAGGTATAAACCACTTGGAAACCATTCACCTTTCCACAAGACTCTTCTTCAAGTCCTTTATTCATCTCCAAACTTGACCTAAAGGGGATCCATTGATAATTTTCTCACTTTCCATCTCAATCCCCCTAGTGTCACTGGGATTCCCCCGTTGTGGTGATTTCATCATCACTAAAGCGAGGGGAGTGTATATATAAGGTGATAGTGGGTAGGTACTACCATAGTTGTCACACTTCCTTGGATTAGGTTGGGATTTTCCCAATCCACAAATTGTGCGATAACATTTTGGCACCGTTGTCAGGGAGGATTTTGAATCCTCTTTCGAGCCCCAACGACACTTTGGCAAGTTATTCTCAAGTTCTTTCCCTTAGCTTACATGACGACTCCATCTAAGGAAAGATCCCTTTTCAAATTTGATGAAATTAATATAATTTTATCCGATGACTCCATTGAGGGAAGATGCCCTCTCCATTTTCGATGAGCCTTGAAATCATCCGGTGACTCCAATACAATAAGGTACAAAGAATCGATTTGTGGTTGAGTTTATTTACACATAATGAAGGATGGTTTTTTGGGTATGGCATGGAGTATATCCTACCCTCAATCTCGAGGATGTTCCAAGATTCCCAAACAAGTTCCCCCCAAAGTATCTAAAAAATATCCCGAAGTACAATGATGATCCATCTTGTGTTGTCTCACATGTCCTATCACTTGTGAGATATACATCCATACTCGAAATAAGACATGAATACCTTTTGGTGGTATATTTTTTATAGTCATTGGGAATAAAGTAGCAGGGATGGATACGAAACTCTTGCAGACCAAAGAGTATTACTTCTCTCAAGACTTTTGTTGAAGAATTTTTGAAGCATTTTGGTCTAGGATCTCATAGATTTGAAGATACTTATCATGAACTTCTGACAACTCTGCAATAGGAGGGAATTTTAGGTATTTTTTAAACTAATACAAAGATTGATGATAATGAGGCTTCCCTAGAAGAAAAATGAAACAAAAAACTCAGAGAATTCTTGGCGAAAGAAGTATTTGAAGAACATGTCTAGGAAGAGGAGGAAATATTAGAGGAAGTGCTTAATATTGACAAGACATCACCCGCCAAAGGGAAATCCCACAATGATAAGATGAACAATAGCTTCATTTTTATTCCTTTCAGGAATAGTCAGATGAAGCACTCTTCATTGAGGACTAAGCCCCTTGTGATGAAGAGGAGATGGAGGGGAATGTCCATGAAGAAATATGTCATGAAGGAGAAGAAGAATTCCGATGAAGTGTGACATGCTGAGAATCTAGATGAGACATCAGTATCCATTCTCTTGCTTGATGAAGATGAAGTTGTTTGACCTTTCTTTCCTCCTGCACATAAATATGAATAAGTGATTAACCCAAATGATGTAGATGATTTCGTGATGGACCTCTCAAACATGGTTGATAAACACATTGATGATTTCATACTGGTTGGGAGATGTAGATGGGATGTGGGTTGTTTCATTTTTTATGGAGATCCCATCTACGACATCGAGGGAACCTTTCAGGTAAACAATGCAGAAATAATTTCTTCAGAGGATTGCTTTTCACGGGTGGGTGATCCATATATTTGGTAGCCTAATGATGATATAATCATGGACCTTTTTCATTAACCAGAGGGTGACTTGTCACAATACACTAAATATGACTTTTAATCATCCCTTGAGAGTTGTGATGCATATCCTTTTGGGGATTTAGAATTGTTCTCTGAAGATTTCCAACCACATTTGTGCTCAGATTTTTATGGACATGTTGACGGGCGAAATCGACCGTCCGTCAACTGGGAGAGTGGAACCGGTCCGGGGTTGTCTAATAACCCAAGCCATTTGGGATGAACCACCCTGACGGGTTTAGCGGCTCCGTTAGCCGATCTAAGGTCCTAAGAAAACAAAAGAAAACTAATCTAAACTAACTAATCTAACTAAAAAAACAAATAAAACAAACTAATAAACTAATCTAACTAAAACAAACTATTAAACAAAATAAACTAGAACTAATTACTAAAACAAACTAAACTAATCTAACTATTCTATATATACAATCTACTAACTACTACTATACTAACTCTAACTAATTAACTATCTAACTACTAACTGAAATATAACTTATTCACAAAATGTACAATATCTACAATTTACAGATTTAAATAAAA